>JAGKTI010007506.1:0-20726 GCA_018397915.1 Birgus latro
TCTCGCACTCTTGAACACATTTACCACTTCCACCCTCTTGCTCTTCTCATTTACACCTCTCACATTCCACATGGCCATGCAAATCTGCCCATTTGGTTGGGGCCCTGGGCAGGTATTGGGCCCTCCAAGTCTCTCCGAAACATCTGTAATGATTAAGTGATTTTAGATAGGGCAATTTGGGGGATATTTAACCCAGCCAAAAACCCCGGTTATATAGTTACCACCCAGCATGGTAAATGGTTTCCTGGGTACGGGAAACCATTTGACTTGTCACTCAGTGTAGAGACCATAAGGCATCCCTACATTCAGTGAGTGGATGATGGGTGCCCCCATCCACCACAAGATCATTATAATAAAGATTTAAACTCTGGTTTTACATAAAATGAACCAACTTACAAAAAGAAGAAAATTAAGTGGTTGAGTGCAAGATAACTGGAGAAAATCTTGAAGATGCAATTGCATCCATTTTCCTGTAATTACATAATCTTGGCCTGAACTCCACTGGATTGGATTCACAGCCAGATAATGCTGGGGCAACAACACCACCACCACCAGCACCAACAGGGTCTACTTACTTGCAGTTCCATGATCTTGGTTTGCAGTTCTTTGACCAGGTTTATTTGGTCCTCAAACTGTGGGTTGGTTGTGACATCAACTGTCTTATTGAGAGCTTCATATGTATTTCCTGTCTGGGCTAGTAATTCCTCCAGCTTGACCTTCATGCGGTCTCCAGACAACTCAGCCTAAAAGAATAACAGAAGCCCCCATGATTCACTCTAGGAAAAGTAAAAAAATCTGGCATTAGCCAGTGTTCAATATAAGCAGCCTTCTCATGACGCTTGCTACCAAGTCCTAAAAAGAAAAGAAAAAAATAAATAATAATAATAATAATAATCCGGACCTCTTTTCCCACCCTAGGGCAGGGTGAGGAGTAGAAACAAACAGACAGCCCAAGTTTGTCCAGTTCAACAGGTCATGCTTCCATTCAAAGCCAAAGATGGCTGTTGCGTATATGTACGCAACGATCTATCATGCTCTCGTGTTCCTGAACTTGATTCTTCTGAATTCTCTACTCTCTGGCTTCGGCTTTCCTGTCATTCTCTGACTAAATATATCTGTGCTGTTTACTTATCTCCTAATTCTACTGGCTATCAAAAATTCTTTGACTATCTTACTTCTACGATGGAACACATTCTATCCATTTCTCCTTTCTCCGAAATCTCCATTCTAGGAGATTTCAATGTTCACCACCACCTTTGGCTCTCCTCTCCTTTCACTGATCCACCTGGTGAACAAGACTACATCTATTCTATCCTTAATGACCTAGAGCAGCTTGTACAGAACCCTACCCGTATCCCTGACCGCCTTGGAGAGAGTTCCAACATAATTGACCTTTTCCTAACAACTAATCCTTCTGCTTACACTGTTCATCTTTTCTCTCCGTTGGGCTCCTCCGATCATAATCTCATTACCTTAACATGTCCAATCGCTCCAGTACGGCCTGTGGACCCTCCAAAGAAATGCCGCCTGTGGCACTTTCGAGCTGCAGATTGGGAGGCCCTCAGGCAGTACTTCTTTGATTTTCCATGGAATGATTATTGCTTCCATGGCCGGGAGCCATCTGAGTGTGCCTTGCGCGTTACGGAGGTTATTCTCTCGGGCATGGAAGCATACATTCCTTTCTCATATCCTCTGACTAATGCAAGAAAGCCTTGGTTTAATCACGCTTGTTCTAATGCTGTCCGCAACAAGGAGAGGGCCTATAAGAGGTACCGGAGCCAACCCACCCCTGAATCACACCTTTTATATATTTCTGCCTGGAATCGTGCTAAGTCTGTTCTTCGCTCTGCTAAAAACAATTTCATCCGTGCTAAATGTTCCCAACTCTCCAACTCGAATTCTTCTCGCTCCTTCTGGCACCTTGCCAAAAACCTTTCTAACAACTTTACCTCATCATCGTTCCCTCCTCTTTTCTACTCTGATGGCTCTGTAGCTATTTCTTCTACTGATAAAGCAGATCTCTTTGCTCAGACTTTCTCCTCCAATTCCACCTTAGACGATTCCGGTGCTATTCCTCCATCACTTCCCCCCTCTGACTTCCTCTTGACTGACATTAAAATTTCTTCAGCTGATGTGTTTTCTGCCATCACTGGCCTCAGTACTAAAAAGGCATATGGTCCTGATGGAGTCCCTCCTGTTGTCCTCAAAAACTGTGCTTCTGTGCTTACACCCTGCCTAGGTAAACTCTTTCGCCTTTGTCTCTCAATCTGTACCTTTCCTTCTTGCTGGAAGTTTGCTCTCATTCAGCCAGTCCCAAAGAAGGGTGACCATTCCCAACCATCTAACTATCGTCCAATTGCTTTAACATCCTGTGTATCAAAAGTTTTTGAGTCAATTCTTAACAGAAAAATTTTAAAGCACCTTTCCTGTCACAACCTTCTTTCTGATCGTCAGTATGGGTTCCGTCAGGGACGCTTCACTGGCGATCTTCTCACCTACCTTTCAGACTCTTGGTCATCCTCCTTTCGGAACTTTGGCGAAAGCTTTGTCATTGCACTTGACATCTCAAAGGCTTTCGATCGAGTCTGGCATAAATCTTTAATTTCCAAACTGCCCTCCTACGGTTTCTATCCTTCTATCTGTGCCTTCATCTCTAGCTTCCTTTCTGGTCGTTCTATAGCCGCTGTTGTAGACGGCCATCGTTCCTCTCCTAGACCTATCAACAGTGGTGTTCGTCAGGGTTCTGTCCTATCACTTACTCTCTTCCTTTTATTCATCAATGACCTTCTAAGCTGTACATCTAACCCTATCCACTCATATGCTGATGATTCCACCCTTCACCTTTCCATTCGGTTCCTGCAACGTCCATCTCAGCAGTTACTTCAACAAAAAAGGGATGAGGCTATGGCACACCTAATGTCTGATTTGGCTCGTATCTCTGATTGGGGTAAAAATAATCTTGTTATTTTCAATGCATCAAAAACTCAGTTCTTACACATATCAACCCGACAAAATCTTCCTCAGGATTACCCACTAATGTTTAATAATGAACAGTTATGTCCTGCATCATCCTTGAACATGCTTGGGGTTTCATTCTCTCAGGATTTGTCTTGGAAAGAACATATTACATCTCTTGTGAAATCTGCTTCCAAGAGATTAGGTGTGCTAAGCCGATTCCGTACTTTCTTTACCCCTGCACAGTTGTTGACCTTGTACACGGGTTTTATTCGCCCGTGTATGGAGTACAACTCTCATGTGTGGGGAGGCTCCCCACATGCAGCTCTTCTCAATAGGGTGGAGTCAAAGGCTTTTCGTCTCATTAACTCTCCTCCTCTTACTGATTCCCTTCAACCTTTGTCTCTTCGCCGCACTGTTGTATCTTTATCTCTCTTCTATCGCTACTTCAATGGTCACTGTTCCTCTGAACTGTCTGCTTGCATCCCTCCACCTCTACGACGGGCACGTAGTACCCGTCTAGCAACAAACTCTCATCCCTTTTCTGTCCAACTCTCTAATGCAAGAGTTAACCGTTACTCCCAGTCCTTCATTTATGCAACTGGTCAACTCTGGAACTGTCTTCCTCTGTCTGTATTTCCTACTTCCTATGATCTCCAGTCTTTCAAACGCAGTGTGTCCAGGCATCATGAATTGAACGGATCTTGAATTTGGCTCTCTTTTGTACTGTTTTTGCTTTTCCTTGGAAGGAACAGTATGCAGGCCTGTGGCCTTTGGTTCCTTCTTCCTTGCATAAAAAAAAAAAAAAAAAAAATCTCATCATTTAAGCCCCTAGAATCCTGGCTCTATCTGATATGCCCAAAAACATTCTGTAGCTTCACATAAACGTATCCGATGAGCCAATCAGAACGTTCTCACGTTAAAAAGGGTGCCAAATCCCTGATCATGCACTTCTCACAACATTCATCCAGACAGCTCAACCTATTGTCAGTCCCCTAGCCTCATCAGCTTCCATACCTCTCTTCCTCACACACTTATCCACCATATCCCTCCACCTCTTTGGCCTACCTCACCTCCTCCCTCCTTCAAATTCACTCAGATATACCTTTTTCACCACTCTATTGTTATCCATTATCACCATATGACCATACAATCTCAGTACTGTACACTCTTTTTGATTCTGGTGTCCACAGACCTCCTCACTCTACATCTTTCAAGAATAACATCACTGTATTTCTCATCTTCTCCACTCTCCGTACTCCACAAGCATTCTTCCGCAGTCCCATCTCCACAGCTCTCACTCTTGACTATTCATTTTCATGCCACACCATAGTCTCACACCCATATGTTAAAGATGGCATTAACACTCCTTCATGTAAGCCTCGCGAACCTGAAACACTCATGTCTGTTTCTTATCAAGGCCTTCATAACACCAGCTACTTTCTTTCCTTGTGTCACTCTATTTTCAACTTTTTTTGCACATTTTCTTCTCTTTTCTATCACTGTACCCAGGTATTTGAATTCACTTGCCTATTCCTGTCTTTCTCCATTCACTGTAACACCACACTGGGAGTCACCTTCTCTCTTGATTACCATCACTTTACTCTTTTCTATGTTTACTCTCAAGGCACAACACTCAGAGACATCAACAACACTCTGCACTAGTCTATCAAGTTCTTATTCAGTATTTACAAGTAGCACTACATCATCAGCATACATCACCATCATCATCATCCAGACCTCGTTTCCCACCCTAGGGCAGGGTGAGGAGTAGCAACGTCCAGACAGCCCAAATTTGCCCAAATCCAATGAGGCAGGCTTCCATTCCATCCATCACCAATGCCATCCCTCTCTCCATTACTCATGTTTTTACTTCTATCATCATCCCATCCATATATATATTGAACAACTATGGGGACATCACACAACCTTGTTGCATGCCCACACTGATCGTATGCCATTCACTTAGATGCCCATTTACCCTTGCACATGCCTCACTACATCATAAAAACTCTTGACGGCACCTAGAAGCTTACCATCTACACCATACATGCACAAAACCTTCCATAATTGTTCTCTCTCTACTTTGCCGTATGCTTTTCCAGATCCATGAATGCCATTCAGACTTTATGGTCCTTCTTACGAGCCTTCTCCTCTATCTGTCTCACTGCAAATATCTGATCCATACATCCTCTGCCACTCCTAAAGCCACCCTGTTCATCACTCACTAGGACTTCTGATATTTCTTGTGTTTTCTCTGTAATAATTCTTCCATTTACCTTCCCTACAATACTCAACAAACTTATGCCACGATAATTCTTGCACTCACTTTTATTTTTGCTCATTATAAGTTGCCATTTTATGATGCCTGCCATGTAGTCTTAAAAAAAAAAATGTGTGTGCCTATCAAAGGTCCACTGCTAACTATAAAGCTAATCTGCCAGTTCCCTAAATTTACAGTACCAACTACAATAATAATAATAATAATAATAATAATAATAATAATAAAAAACATATTCTGATAACAAACTCCTATGACTCACTCTTAAAAGTATAAAATCATGTGATATTAGCTGGAATAGGATCTCGTATGTACTGCCCATCTGGGTTACACATTTCTCTTACTTGCTTAAAAATCATTCAGTGCTCCACCAGCTTGACCTTAATATGATCTCAGGACAGCTCATGTTATAAGAATAATAGGATGGCATGAGCTGACAGAAGGCAGGCCAACATGGGGATGACATGTCTGTGGCCACCCTTCCCTCAGATTATGGCATCTGACTATAGATCCAGAATGCTCTCTGGCTCCAATGACTCACACCAAGAATAAAATCATCTGATGTTGGCTGGAATATAAAACTAGAGCTGTTCCAAACATGGACGGGTTAAGGGACAAAATCTAAAATAATGACAGGATCATTAAAACTCTCAGACTACTACAACAGTACAATACTGTTTCACTTAGGCAATATTAGCCAGAAGAGGAAAAGAAAAAACAGAAGTGAGATATCATTCCCAATGTACTGTCCACAACATAAAACTCTATTCTAAATTAGAATTATGAAGGTTCATAACTCTCATCCATTCTCACCAGCTCAAATTCCTTCACTCAAACTCCATGACCTGTAATTCTGAAAAAGATGATTTGGTTAGGTTGTTTTGCTGCTAAAAGTTTATGTTTACTCCATTTTGTTACTCCTCGTTGTCGTCCTTGTCATTGTCCTCGTTGATATACCTGTATAAGTACATCCAAGAACACACTGCACTGGTAGAGAATATATAACATATAAGTGATTGAAATGAAGGTTTGCTTTGTTGGATAAAATCACTGCGCTTGCAATTCATATGTCTTTTCTGTATTTTCTTCAGACCATCTGAGTGGCAAGTAAGGGGTGGAGTGACAGCGGTCAGGTTAACAAAAAAATGGCGGGCCGCGGCCATATACATAACTGTAAACAAGGGAGTCATGATAATTCTGTAGTACAGCACTTCGCTCCAAATCATCAGTTCAGTTAATACTCAGAGTAATTTATTTATTTTTAGTTTATTTTTAAATGTTTTATGAATAAAATAACCAATAATGTTTAACAAAAATGTGGTTGGTGGTGGCGACCATCAAACACTCACTTGATGTAGTGCTGCTTACTTCTTCTTTGGCCATTATCATTCTTTTTCTGTGCCTTCCCTCCTCTCTTCCTATTTCTCCCATCTTTCCTGTCACTTCTTATTGCTTTTCTTTCCTTTACAGGTGGCTTTACATTGAGTAACAAGTCATATGGTTTCCTGTAAGCCGGGAAACCATTTACAACGCTGGGTGGTAACCATATAACCATTTGTGCTCCCTATGTGTCAACAAGTGAGTTGGTGGAGGGTTAGTGCCCCTCCCCATAAAACAAATAACTTAAAGTTAAATGGCCACCCCTTACGGGATTATGGCGTCTGTCAGTAGATAGATATAGATAGTTTAACAAAACGAACTTACCATGTGGAGTTTGCACTACTGCAAGACACTGCAATCATATTTGTTACATCTGTGGGGTGTGTTTAAGAGGAGGTTATGTTTCAAATGGAATTGTTTGTGTGACCATGGCTATGAGTGGTATTATATATATACCACAATGGTATAGCATATGAATAAGAATATAACTCAGATGTCCGGGAAAAAAAGTAATCAGGAAGGCAAATTCCTCAAGCTTCCCACTTAACTGGGATTGTACTATACAGTAAAACCTCGATATAATGGACTTCAGTAGACTGGAATTCGCTTTTATCGGTCTCGAGGAGCTACCGAACTAAACCCCTATATATCGGAAAAAGTGCGATATTGCCAGAAAGCAGTCCGGACTGCCTGACAACTTCAGCTATGTTTACCACAATAAGACAAGTAAAAGACATGTTTTCAGTGCACAGTACAGTATTATTATACCATTTGATTAATGTAGTGAAGGTATAACACAGTACAATACTGCAATGGTGGTGAAAACTACCGATGCAATCTGGACTAATGTCTGATATATCAGAAAAAGTCCACATTAGCAGGGGTAAGTCCGGATGTCGCTTTTATCGGAAAAGCGCATATTTCGGACTGGCCTGAGCCCCAATTAGTCCGTTATAGTGAGGACTTACTGTATAGTATTACAGTGGATCCCCGGTAAACGAAAATTCGATGTTACGAAAGCGATGAATATAGGACAAATTCCACTATAGTGGGGCCCCTTGGATAGCGACCTTATTAGCCCACCAAAATGGCTGCTATCCATGAAATTGCTACCCGAGGGGCAAACTTCTTACCTAAAAAGATTAATGCAGTCCTGGACTCCTTCAGCTATACCCTAATTTCCTCCATTACCCATCAGTATCACATCATATTTCTTCAGTACTGTAGTAAGATAAATGTATACTACATATTCAAAAAATTTTCTTTTTCTTTTCCTCCATGCAGTATTGTTTCTTTTTCTTGCCACGCATGTATTATCTGGCCTTTTCGGTCACTTTTACATTACCAGCATTTCCTGTTTTTTCCCTGGGCCACCACCACCACTTGGGCCAGCCCCCAAAGTTGAAGCCATGATATTAGAACACTCAGTAGCCAGACAATAAATGGAAGGTCACAAAAAACTTTAACAGTGGCGAGACTGTGACAAGTTGAATGAATGCGCGGCGCATGGATAAACAAACACTCTTCTTCTCCTTCTTCCTGGGGTAACTGTGGGGAGGTTCACCTTCCACCCGTCAGTATCCCCTAGATACCAGCATTCCCCCAAGAGAAAAGTAAAGGTAAAGGAAAAATTTAAAACTGTAAAATTTGGTAGGAGAGAGATAGTTGGAGATTAGCTATAAGAAAAGCTTAAGATATGTACTTTCACTCCACATGGGTCAATGAACTGAATGACGATAGACTCGCACTCACTATCAGTGTTACCAGCTCGCTACGTGTTAAATGCCTAGCGGATTTACACTAACTGTGCAGCATTAACCGCTATGAGATAGTTTCATTCCTGTCGCTATCCATGGATTCGCTACTCAAAAAAACGCTATCTGAGGGGCTCCACTGTATACGAAAGGTATCTGTCTTGATGGTACAAAAAGTAACACAAAAGGAAATATGAAAAATTCAAAATGGGAGCACTGCACAGCACTGTGCTTGCTTGCGGCGAACCTGTCACAGCAATAACAAGACAATTCTCCATCAGGACTTTTCGGTGTCAGGACAATTCCCTGTCGTTTATTTACTATCTATCTATCTATCTATTGCCAGACGCCATAATCCTGTAAGGGGTGGCCATTTGACTCTGAGTTATTTGTTTTACAGGGAGGGGCACTAACCCTCCACTAACCCTCTTGTTGACACGTAGGGAGCACGTATGGTTTGGTTATATGGTTACCACCCAGTGTTGTAAATGGTTTCTTGGTTTACAGGAAACCATTTGGCTTGTCACTCAATGTAAAGCCACCTGTAAAGGAAAGAAAAGCAATAAGAAGTGACAGGAAAGATGGGAGAAATAGGAAGAGAGGAGGGCAGGCTCAGGAAGAGAATGATAAAGGCTAAGGAAGAAGTAAGCAGCACTACATCAAGTGAGTGGATGATGGTTTATTTACGTATCAGTTAATTTAGCAAGTACTGTATATTAGTTTCCGAGTTATATGCGTTATGAAGCTGATGGTAGTTTATTCTTTTTATAATAAATGTAAAATATGGCATCAAATAGTTGGTATTAACAAAAAAATATATAAATATATTGAAATGTGAATCAGGTGATGTATGCCCTGCATGCCATTGTCTAGGCAACTCACGTGTTACTAGTGACCTGGCCAGTAAAGACATGTTGCGCCACAGTATGAAATTCAAGGCCAGAGTGATTCACCAATCGATGACAATTTGAAGGACAAAGTTTATGTAACGTTAGAGGAAGAAACAGTTAGAAATGATGATCAGGTAATGTTGCCAAAAAAGATGCGGTATGTTGATGTGTTTGGTGAGTAAAACAACGCTTATATCACCTATATTACTGTGTGAAAACCAGTATGCTCTTGTACTACACATAAATTCGTACCCAATAAATAAATAAATAATATAAGTGGTTTGGAAGTTACCCTCCCATAGATCACATTTTCTCTGGAGCCAGGGCCCATAGAAAACACAACGAATGTGAGGGTATTCTTACCTGTATCTGAATTTTAAAGGTCAGGTGAGCAATTTCTCTATGAATTTTTGATGTTTCTTATAAAAAGCGGAGGTTTTAGCCAAAAAAAAAAAAAAAAATCATCCGGGATTGGAGGAGATAATTGGTTAAGAATCTGCCGGTATGGGGCGGGTTAACATAAGGCTACATATAAGACATTGGCATTTATATAAATACCTAATGACCTCAAGTGAACAATCGACATACTCAAAAATTATACAAATAATCTTCATATTACGCATACATTCTCAGCTAATCAATCAGTCTCAACCTACTGCATCCAAAAATTACAATAAAAATTATTGAAGACAGCTATGGGTGATGCCAGATTATAATTCAGAGTTGACTACAGTGAGGCAGAAACAAGTTAATTATTGACTACAAGTGCACATTATAAACTAATCTCCAAACCTACGCTATTCAGTGGACATAGTCCTTGATAGTTCCCCATGAAATTAGTTCTTATAGTATTAATCAATTAATATTAAGTATATTTATAGAATGACGGAATAGTCCATGTTTTGACGGGGAATTGTCTGACGGCGAATTGACTTAACGGCAAGTTTTCCCGGAACCAGTCCATGTCCCTCCTCGCAGCTTTGCTGCACGTGAGGGTATTTTCGCAGCTCTACACATTTTCATACTGTTTGGATATGCCTTCCATGCACCCTGCATCATCTCCATCATCAGGGGAGCCGTCTGCAAAGAAGCAGCAGCACCATACTCTAACTGTAGAGAGGAAATTGGAAATTACGTCACGAGGAGGGGCAGGGAGTCTCGGAGTTTGGGCATCCTTTAGGCCTTGCAGTTTCCACCGTTGTGACTGTGACCAAGAAAAAGGAGATGTCAAAAAAATGGCCACCTCATTCTCTACATATATAGGTGTTACTTATTTCTACAATTATTACTTACTTCAAAATAGGAGGGGTAAAGTTTAGGTGGGGGTTTGAGGGGGTCCTGGAACGCATCCCCCCCTTTTATGTATATTTTAATGGGGAAAATTGCTGATATACGAAATTGCACTTTATGAAAGCTTTTTCTGGTCCCTGTTCCTTTTGTATGCCGGGGATCCGCTGTACTGCACTGTATCAATACTATATTGTATTTTATGCTTAGTTTTCATCTTTTATTCATGGGAAAGTTTTCAAGATAGAGGGTTGAGATGGAGAATAACACAATATCTGGCTCAATGCCGAATGTTGAGTTGATGGTGGGGTGTACTGTGCAGTATCCGGCATTTCACTTTATTCGGTGTAGGTATTGGCTGAATTATGTCACATAACTATAGTCGGTTTCATGGAGTCTGACGCACAGATTATGCCAGCTGAGGACAGGTGGATTCGGTAACACTGCGCGATGCACTCGGGCGGTCATTGGTCAAATTCCGTTGTGTTTGAACGTGACCCAAAATAACTGTATTCCAACCAACGTCCTCATTTGTTTGTAAGATACCGGATTATTCAGAAACAAAATAAAGCACTGATATCTTTAATGATAAATACGTGCCTTTTTAAATTACTGGAGATAAACCTTAACGACATTGATAACAAAACTAAGTAGAGTCTCGACTGGATGCATACGGACAACAGTCAGCTACTGATTTACTTGTTTAAATTCATTTCATTATGTTTGATTTCGTTCACACTGCACGCGGTTTTATCATAGCAGCGTAGTTCAATTATTATTTCCTCATGGGATTTGCTTTGATCTTACTTTGCTTTTTTCCACCATTAACAAAAATTCGGTTCATTCTGCAGTGATGTAATCTATTACTTTCCCAGCTCCTCTCGGTCGAGGGGACAGAGATACGTCATGCTTGAGGAAAGGGTGCTTGGTGGTCAGGGATTGGGTGTCTGTCTGTCTGTCTGTATGCCTATCTCTTATGATACTTATGAAAATGTTCAGGAAAAACAACAAACATTAATGTAACAAATAATTTTACTAAATCTGACTATGAATACAAACAAATGCAGATGTTTAAAGCTGAAAGTAATGAAAGATAAGCTAAGCATATCTAGGGTAAGGTTGTATATTAGTTGATTAGGTAATAAGGGGCATGATGTGGACTGTAGACTGTGACACTGTGAAGTAGTGGTTGGAAAAACATTTGAGCCTTCACAGGATCTTGGAATCACCTTGCTATGAACGTCTGAATTCCCGCCACAGTCGCTAACTGTGTCCGTATGTGTCCATTTGCGACTTTACTTTGTTTTATCAGTGTGGTTCAGGTTTACCTCTAATAATTTTAAAGGCACATATTTATCATTAAAGATGTCAGTGCTTTAATTTGTTTCTGAATAATCCGGTATCTTACAAATAAATGAGGGCGTTGGATGGAATACAAAGTCAATTTGGTGCACGTTCAAACACAACGGAATTTGACCAATGACCGCCCGAGTGCATTGCGCAGTGTTACCAAATCCACCTGTCCTCAGCTGGCAAAATCTGTGTGTCAGACTCCGTGAAACCAACTATAAGAGTTTTATATGTGTGTTTGTGGATGCATGTGTGTGTGTGTGTATGTTTGTTTGTTAGTTTTATGAATCACATTATTTGGTATCCTGTCCACTCTCTGTACTCCACATACATTCCTCAGCAGTCCCATCTCCACTGCTCTTACTCATGACTTTACATTTTCATGCCACACCATAGTCTCACATCCACATGTTAAAGTTGGCACTAACACTCCATGTACACCGTGCAGCTGCAACTCCCAAGCCTCTGTTTCGTACCAAGGCCTTCATGGCACCAGCTACTTTCCCTCCTCTCTCTCTCTCTCTCTCATAATCATTATCATCATCATCAATCATCATCATCATCATCATCATCATCATCATCATCATCATCATCATCCAGACCTCCTTTCGCTCCTTAGGGCAGGGTGAGGAGTAGCAATGTCCAGACAGCCCAAATTTACCCAAAGCAATGGGCCACGTTTCCATTAACTTAAGCCCCTGGAATCCTGGCTCCATCTGATATGTCAAAAACATTCACCCCATTCTGTAGCTTCACATAAACGTATCCGTTAGAATAATTCTGAACACTGTCATTTTAAAAGGGGGTGCCAAATCCCTGATCATGCACTTCTCTCAACATTCACCCAGCCAGCTTGATCTCTTGTCAGTCCCCTAGCTTCACTGAGTTCTGTACCTCTCTTCCTCACACACTCATCCACCATATCCTTCCAACTTCTCCTTGGCCTACCTCGCCTCCTCCCTACATCAAATTCACTCAGATATACCTTTTTCACCACTCTATTGTTATTCATTTTCTCCACATGACCATGCCATCTCAGTACACTCTCTTCGATTCTGGTGTCCACAGACTTCCTCATTCGACATCTTTCACGAATCACATTATTTTGTATCCTATCCACTCTCTATACTCCACATATGTTCCTCAGCAGTCCCATCTCCACTTCTCATACTCTTGACATTTCATTTTCATGCCACACCAAAGTCTCACCCATATGTTAAAGTTGGCACTACCACTCCTTCATGTAAGCGTCGTGCAGCTGCATTGAGTACCTTGTTTCTTATCAAGGCCTTCATAGCACCAGCCACTTTCCTTCCTTGCGTCACTCTGCTTTCTGTATGTTTTGCACATTTTCGTCTCATTTCTATCACTGTACCCATGTATTTGAACTCTCACCAATTCCAGTCTCTCTCCTTTCACTGTAACATCACTGCGGGGTTCACCTTCTCTCTCAGTAACCATCACTTTCCTCTTTTCTACATTTACTTTCACGGCACGACACTCACAGACATTAGCAAAACTCTGCACTAGTCTACCAAGTTCTTGTCTGGTATTTGCAGATAGTACTGCATCATCAGCATACAACAAATTTGAGACATTCCATCCATCATCATTCATTGCCAATGCCATCCATCTCTCCATTACTCGTGTTTTTACTTCTGTCATCTCTCCATCTATATGTATATTGACCAACCATGGAGACATCACATAGCTTTGTTGCACACTCACACCGATCGTGAACCATTCACTTGGATGTCCATTTACACTTAGACATGTTTCACTACCATCTTGGCTGCACCTAGCAGCTTAACGTCTACACCGTACATGCGCAAAACCTTCCTCATATCCTCTGTCTACTTTGTTGTATGCTTTTTCCAGATCCATGAATGCTATAAACACCTGATAGTCTTTCTCACAAGCCTTTTCCACCATCTGTCTTACCTTTGATCCAAACATCCTCTGCCACTCCTAAACCCACCCTGCTTATCACTCACCAGTACTTCTGAGGTCTCTTTTACTTTATAAGTCTTCCATATACCTTCCCCACCACACTCAATAAACTTATGCCACGATAATTCTTGCACTCACTTCGCTCACCTTTATTTCTGTGTAGGAGTATAATCACTGCCTTTTTCCACTCTGCTGGCACAGTTTCACTCATCCATGCCTTCTTACGTATCTCCAACGAGCATTTCATTCCGCTATCTCCACTAGACTTAATCGTCTTTGTATACACCTCATCAACCCCAGCTGCTTTCCCATTTTTCAGCCGCTTCACAGCGTTCTTCACCTGTGCAAGTGTCACGTTTCCTGGCACTACATTCCTCCTTTGCACACCCCAGAGACCAGTTGTGTTTACACCTGCTCTGCTTTCTCTATTCCCATTCATCAGACTTTAAAAATATTCTTTCCATCTAGTCCCTACTTCATCCCCATGGGTTGATAATCTACCACTTACATCCTTCACACTTTCACATTTCTTTTTGCTGTCACTTCTACATTTCTGCACCTCTTTCCTGAATAACTTCCTATATTCAGAGTAATTTGCATTCATTTTTCTTCCTAGATCTTCATTTACCTCCTCCTCCTTTCCTCTTCACTATTCTCTTTGTGTATATATATGTAAATGCTGTATGTGTATACAGTAAAAGTCTATTAAGGCAGTGGACCGAGAATCATTTGGATTTTCAGATTTTTGTGTGGGACGTTTAAATTGAAATTTTACCGAATGGATCACTCTTCATTCATTCTTAATACAATATGGCACATATTAACATTATGTATTACACAAATTTTTTTCCTAATAATGTATTACAGAAGACACAAACTGTAATTGGTATATTAAGAGATGTAATGGGTTAACTCACCAGTAATGCGTAGTGTTGATTACAGCAGTTTTAGGCGGGTAAATCCAATTAGGGAGAGTAAGTCCAGGGGTAATAATGATATACACTTATTGTAAAAGCACAAAACTTAATACTAATGGCTTTCAAAAACTTTCACACTGCATTTTTTTTTAAATGAGTGCCGAAAGTGACTCGTGATGAACTATGAGTGATGCTGGGCTGCCATTATTCACATGCTGTTTAGGTCAAGTTCTTGCTTGATTTGGAGTGAGGGCTTTCAAGAGACTTAATGGCAATCCTTGGTGATTAAAATTTTTATGGGGAGTATTAGGGGGCAAAACTAATTGGTTAGGTTAGGTTAGAATGCAGTAGCTATGCACTGCTATATCCAGTCAGTGAGGTCGTATGTAAACACACTGTCTTCGGTGTCTTAAGGCAGACATATTTGTAATAATCTATCTTTAAATATATTTTTAATGAAAAATATGAGACTCCTTGAATCTAACCCCCTATTTAACATGTAAATATATGTCACGTTTGAGCGCAGATTTGATTTGGTGCCCAGTTTGAATTTTTTAATTTTGATTTTTTTCACCTTTGCAGTTTTTGTCAGCCTTCTTCAAAAAGTCGGATTATTGGGATTTTCGGATTATCTGTGTTTGGATTAAGGGACTTCTACTGTGTGTGTATATATATACATATGTATATATATATTTATATATATATATATATATTCTGTGTATATATATATATACATATATATCGTTTCGTTTTTTAAGGCTCCAACATGCTTGCATGCGTCGGCCTTGGTCACCTAATGGCGCCTTTCCATTCTGCTTGATCCCTGGCAGCCTCCCTGTTCAGTCCCTTAACCCTTAAGTCACACTTAATGACCTCGTCCCATGTCTTTCTCGGTCTACCCCTCCCAACCCCTCCCCCAATATTAACACCTCTCACCCTCTGTACCCAATTATCATCCCCCATCCTCTCCACATGTCCAAACCACCTCAGCCTACCTCTCCTCATCACAATACCAATACACCCCAGTCCCATCCTACCTCTCAACTCTTCCATCATAAACCCAGCCCCCCCAAGCCTTGCACGCAGGGACGCACTGCACATCCACCTAATCATTGTCATTTCTGTACGTTTAAACCTGCGAATATCCTCTTCCTTTACTGCCCAGGTCTCACTACCATACAGCATCACACTCCTAACACATGGTGCATACAAAGACCACTTAGCACGTAAGGAGAGTCCTCTCAATGTCAGGAAAGGCAACAGCTCCCTGAACTTCTCCCAACCACTTCTCACCCTAGCAACCGAGCTAACTCCAGCCCCACCTCCAGCACATAACATGTCTCCCAAATAGCAAAACTCCTCCACACACTCAAGAGACTCACCAGCAAGTTCAACCCTCTCACTCCTAACAATCTCCACCTGCTCTCCCAGACACGCCACACACATGAAATCAGCATCATCTCGCAGTCTACCTCTAATACCACTACATCTCTTTGCACCCATTTATCACAAACACTACACAAGATGGAATTACTTCCCACACCCATGTGGCAAACTGCACATGGCCACTCTCCCTCTCCTCTGATTGTACTGCCACCAACCCTATATATGATCACTTTTGTTTTATCTGCATTTACCCTTAAGCTCTTGTACCCCATACCATCTCTCCACTTCTTAAATCTTTCCTCTGCCTCCTTTTCATTCTCTGCAATCAACACCAAATCATCAGCATACAACATCTCCCATGGGAGTCCATCTCTGAAGTCACGTGAAAAGGCTTCAAGCACCATGATAAACAAGCGACTCAAAACTGACCCCTGATGCACACCAACATTCACGGAAAACTCATCACTCAAATCTCCATTCATTCTTACCTGGGTGCGAGCACCCACGTACATGGCCATAACCACCCTAACCAGCAACTCTTCCAACCCTAGCTTTCTCATTGCCCACTTCACCACCTCTCTAGGGACTCTGTCAAAGGCCTTTTCCAAATCAACAAAAACAAAATACAATTCCCTTTTCTTTCCCATATATTTTTCCTGAAGCTGTCAAACAATGAATATGGCATCAGTGGTCCCCCTGCCTGGCATAAACCCAAACTGCATCTCATCGATATTCACTCTTTCTCTAAACATACCTTCTAGAACTCTCTCCATTACTTTCATTATCTGATCTAAGAGCTTTATACCTCTGTAATTTCCCCTTTCCAGGGCATCACCCTTCCCTTTGTACACATTTACAATTACACTTTTCAGCCAATCATCTGGGACAACACACTCATATATAATCCTATTTATCAGGTCAGTGACTAACCTCACCCCAGTATCTCCTGAGGCCTTCAACATTTCGGCAGTCAACCCAGGCACACCCGCTGCCTTCCCCACCCACATTCTGCCTATTGCCTCACTCACAGTAGCAGCGTCAATCAAAGGCCAAGGGCCAAACACTGGATCAGCTGGCTCCAAACCTTCTCTGTCCCAATCAAACTCCTCATTCAACAACCGGCTATAATGCTCTCTCCATGCATCTTTAATATCCTCACTGTTCACCACTACCCTTCCATCATCATTCTTCACACACTGCTCGCCTACAATGTCCCGATTATCCCTCTTCACCTGATTTCCCACCCTAAAAATCATTTTTCCTTTCTCCATGATTTAGATTATCAAGTAAAAGTCTCTGTGACTCAGACTTCGCCCTGTATACCTCTCTTCTAGCCCTGCGCTTGGCAGCCAAATACTCCTCCCTGTTACCACCCTTCTTCTATTCCCGGAAAAGCCTTCTTTTCTCCTTAACTGCAGCTTCTACACCCTCATCCCACCACCAAGTTACTTTATGTCTTGGTGGGCTTCTTCCCCAACCGCATATTGCAACGGTAACTCTCAAGAGGTTGTTCTTAAGGGCTCTATACTGTTCATTAATGCCTCTATCTACAGCTCCATGTTCAGCCACCACTCTCTTCATCTCACTATAAAGGCATCCCTTACTGATTGGTTTCCCAGCTTCCATATTTTCCTCCTAGGTACATAATGTCCTCCTTCTCATCACTCGTTCCTTAAGCACCATGTCACAAATCAACAGTTTGTGCTGCTGCACACACTCCTCGCATCCTATAACTTTAACATCCCTCACTAATCTCCTATCAACCCTCCTGACCAGAAAATAATCTATCCGAGTACTGTTTCCCCCGGACTCGTACGTAATCAACCGGCTCATTCTTTTCCTAAAATGTGTGTTGCACACAATCATGTCCATAACCTCCCCAAACTCGAGTATTCTTTCCCCTTCCGCATTCCTCACACCATATGCACTTCCTCCATGGACTCCTTCATAACCTTGAGCTGCTTCACCCACATGACCATTTAAATCCCCTCCCAGAACCACTGCCTCATCATCACCCATACCACTTACTACACGTATTAAATCATCCCAAAATCTATCCTTCTCTGCATCATCCAATCCTACCTGTGGAGCATATGCCGATATAACTGAAATAATTTTCCGTCCAATCAAAATTTTCACTACTAATATCCTATCTTTTACTCTCATAACATTCATGACATATTCCACCCATTTCTCTGCAACCAACACACCCACACCCCCATATCCATCAGTTCCCCCCTGCCAAAACAACTTATAGTAGCAATCCTTCCCAACAATCTTTCTGGCTGATCCACCCCTGTACCGGACTTCCTGCAAACATGCCACATCCACCCACCTCCTACTGAATGCCTCAACAACTTCCCCCGCTCTTCCTCTCAAACTTCCCACATTCCACGAACCCACCCTAAACCCCCTGGGTGATTTGCTGTCCTCAGGCTTGCTTTGATGCTTGTATTTGTAGTTCATAGTCGGTAAGATAAAGGGGGGTAAACATTCCAAAGGACTGACCCATTGCACAGTCCCAGGTCCAGGCAATGGATCTGGGACCCCTAGCCCACCAGCTTACCAGTGACTGTGGTAGTGGCCTTGGGGGCACCCTGCCAGGACAGCTGCAGGGACACCCTTCAAGTGTGCCTTGGCACTGCAACTGCCCCGCCATTATACAACCACTGATAGGGCAGCCTCCTGGGGAGCTACTAATAACTGATTTTTAAAAGCTCAGTCGGAGCGCAGATTTGTCCCGCAGGATGGGCACAGCACGCCTCTGTCAACCCTGCGGTTAGGGTGTTAAGGTCCACTGCAGGACCGGCCTATCCCTACCGAAGCAAGGACGATATAAGCCATGTATCTCTACCCAGTGGCTTAGGCTGTCTGGTAGAGACTGTATGTAGGGTGAGAAGTGCTTGTGAGTGTAATTGTTGTGTTGTAATGGCTTTGGATGTGTGTGTAGTCTGTGAACCAAGTGTAATCGCCCCACCTTAAGCCGATTGTTTGCAAGCATACTAGTATGTGACACTGGTTCAACCACAGCACCCCTTATGTCTGCCAAGGTAGTAAGTGGCTTGGTGAATGCTTCCCAAAGTTTTAACAACTCTGATGGGAGGCGAACCCGTGCCCACCACCGTGCGAGACGCACACTCTGCCACTGTACCACAGAGGCTCCAATATATACATTGGTGAATGTTTTTGGTGTATCCGTTAGAGCCAGGATTCTGGAGGCTTGAATAATGAGTGAATGGAAGCGTGGCCCATTAGATTGTGCAAATTTGGGCTGTCTGGACGTTGCTACTCGTCACCCTGCCCTAGGGTGGGAAAGGAGGTCCAGTTGATGATGATGACGGTATGCACATACTGTATATATACAGTAAACCCTTGATAAGCCGAACTATATGGGGCTCTACCCTGGTTCAAATTACCGAATTTTCCGGCTTACCGAATTTTCACCCCCACCAAATTGCTAAATTACCGAATTATCTCCCCCCAACATTGCTAAGACAATACCTATTACTTGTCCTTCCAACACTAAATTAAAGAAGCATATATAAATAAATTAGTTATGACAAAAAAACAATATAGTTCATTTAATATACATTTAACCCCTTCAGTGCTGGGTGTATTTTCATTTTGTTCTTGCTGCCACCAGACAATTTTAGGCAGTGTAGGTTGGATCTGTGGAAGTGCACGGGGTTGGTACAGCCTTCGTTAGCCCCTTCAGTAAGTGAGTCCAGTCCTGAGTGCCATAAAATCGGCTGGAGGAAGCATAAATATAGTAGAAATAGACGTCACAGTACTGAAGTGGTTAATTGGTAGAAAATCATTCACAGAGGCAGTATTGACTGTCGGTAACGTGTGTTGGAGATGGATTTTCACCCCCCCAGATTGCAATAACAACACTTATTACTTGTCCTCTTAACACTAAAGTAAAGGAGCATATACAGTGTATAAATTAATAAAGAAAGACAAAAAAGAAAGAATTCAGTGCACATAATTTGCCTGTCGTCAGAGGCAGAAGATCGTCGGCAGTTTGTTTTGTTTTGGAGACGGAGGTGGTGGAGTTCACACTTGAACGTAAATTCTAAAAAGTACCCAGTATTTATTTCACTCTATATTAAGAACTAAACTTAAATGTAATCACTATAATAGACTGCAGTGTAACACCTTCCGTTAGAAGCAGTAGATTCTTTGGCAGTTTTTGTTTTGTTTTGGAGGCAGGTGGTTGAGTCATACTGTAACGTAAATTCTAAACAGTACCCAGTATTTATTTCACTCTATATTAAGAACTAAACTTAAATGTAATCACTGTAATAGACTGCAGTGTAACACCTTTCGTTAGAAGCAGTAGATTCTTCGAAGTTCGGCAGTTTGTTTTGTTTTTGAGACGGAGTTGGTGGAGGTGGGTTAGTTCATACTTTAACGTAAATTCTAAACAGTACCCATTATTTATTTCACTCTATATTAAGAACTAAACTTAAATGTAATCACTGTAATAGACTGCAGTGTAACACTTTCAGTAATAATAGTACTGAACTTTAATCATGATCACTACACTGTCACACGCGCACATTTTTTTTTTTTT
>JAGKTI010007506.1:25673-36648 GCA_018397915.1 Birgus latro
TGGAAACTCCCTGTACTGTTGTTTGCAGATGATACTGTGTTGTTGAGTGAAGACGAAGGGGAGCTGCAAGGCTTGGTAGATGAGTTTGGGAGAGTGTGTAAGAAACGGAATCTAAAGGTGAATGTGGGGAAGAGTAAAGTGATGGTCTTCGAGAGAAGTCAAGCCAGTGAGTGTACAGTGAGATTGGATGGGAAGGATATGGAGAATGTGAGTGAATTTAAGTACTTGGGCAGTGTGATGAGTAAGGATGGTTCTGGAGGGTGAAGTGCTCGAAAGAGTGCAGCAGGGGAGGAAGGTTGCTGGTTCGTTGAAAGCAGTGATAAGAAACAGGGAGGTAGAGCATGGAAGTGAAGAAGTTGTTACATGACAGTATTGTGATACCAACTCTGACGTATGGAAGTGAAGCTTGGACCCTGTTGGAAGGACAGAAGTCAAGAGTGAGAGCAGTGGAAATGAGTTATTTGAGGAGAGCATGTAGGGTCACATCGAGAGACAGACTAACAAATGAGGAAGTGAAGGAGCGTTGTGGTGTGGTTGAGGATGTGATGGGAAGCGTTAGGAGAAACACTTTAAGGTGGTTTGGGCATGTGGAGAGGATGGAGAGTGAAAGATTGACGAGGAGAGTGTATGTGAGTGAGGTGGAGGGGGCGAGAGGGAGGGGGAGGCCGAGGATGAGATGGAGGGATGGAGTGGAGAGGTATATGAGAGAGGGGGGTGTGAGTTGGGAGCGTGGTAGTGAAATGGCAGGGGACAGAGTGACATGGAGGCGATTTGTTTGTGGCCACCCCGTTCGGGATTGAGGCGTCTGGCAATAGATATATAGCAAAAATAATTTTTTTGACTTTTGGTCAGAATTGGTCATTGTAGGCTCTATAATTGTTTGGAAATAATGCTAATGGTATTTGCAAACATATTTTGATGGAAAGGCTCTTACCTTGTCCTTCTGAGTTTTGTGGGCAAGGACGGGTAAATCATAATTGCATGAAATTCAGTGAGACTTAGTTTTAATGTAAGAATGAGTCCTCCTGTTGAATGTTCCCTTTTCATTTAACTTGGCTTGAAATTGTCATCTTTCCATCTTGAATGCAGAGTTGTAATGAGATTTATTTGAGTATACTGTGCTATTCATGAAGTGCAGTGGAAAGGATGTTGAGCTGTACTGTCTTTCATGCACTGAGTTATGTGAAGATTGTCTCAGCAGGATGTGCCAGAAACTTGTTAGCTATCAGCATAAATAGAGATATTGCTGGAATAATAGACAGAGGTAGATGGACTTAGATACATAGGTAAATGTGGAGGGCTGACTAAACTGCTGTGTAACTAGAAGGACAAACTAATGCAACTGTTAAGGTTTGATTCTGTTCAGAGTACTTAAAACAAGTGATAGTAAAACAGACTGATAGATACAGTTAGATAGTTAGGTATTGTACTTCTAACACACTGCAAGTTCCCAAACACAAGTTACCAGCATAAATAGATAGATGCATAAATTGACATTGATAGATAGGTAGACTGATAGCAATAAAATAAATGAATAAATAGCTCTTTGTCATGGTAATGTACAATGCATACATACCTATACAGTTTAGGGTAAAATGTGGCAATTTTTCTGCTGGGTAATTTCACACTGATGCCAATAATTGCCATTCAGAGGCTTATAGCTCCCAAACTATGCCATGAATTCGGCTTCGGTTGAGCTTAGGTTTTAGTGGAATGCCGACCTAACAAGGTCATATGAAGTTTGATCCACCGTGCAAAAAAATGTTGGAGAAATGAAATTGTTTACCAAGAATTTTCAGCATTTATTGCATCAGTAAAAAATGGAAAAAAAAAAAACTATTTACCCGTTATTATTATTATTATTTTTTATGCAGGAAAGAGGAAACCAAAGGCCGGAGCCAGCAAACCGTTCCTTCCAAGAAAAAAACAATACAAAAGAGAGCCAAATTCAAGATCCGTTCATTTCGAGATACCTGGACACACTGCTTTTGAAAGACTGGAGATCATAGGAAGTGGGAAATACAGAAGGAGGGAGACAGTTCCAGAGTTGACCCGTTGCATAAATGAAGGACTGACAGTAATGGTTAACTCTTGCATTGGAGAGTTGGACAGAAAGGGGATGAGAGTTTGTTGCTAGATGAGTGCTACACGCCCATCGTAGAGGTGGAGGGATGCAAGCAGACAGTTCAGAGGAGCAGTGACCATTGAAGTGGCAATAGAAAAGAGATAAAGATGGAACAGTGCAGCGAAGAGACAGAGGTTGAAGGGAGCCAGTAAGAGGAGGAGAGTTAATGAGATGAAAAGCCTTTGACTCCACCCCATTGAGAAGAGCTGTATGTGGGGAGGCTCCCCACATGAGAGTTGTACTCTACACAAGGGCAAATGAAACCCATGTATAAAGTCAACAGCTGTGCAGGGGTAAAGAAGGTATGGAGTTGGCTTAGCACACCTTATATCTTGGAAGCAGATTTTACAAGAGATGTAATGTGATCTTTCCAAGATAAGTCCCGAGTGAATGTAACCCCAAGCATGTTCAAGGATGATGCAGGATTGAGCTGAATATTATAAAACATTAGTGGGTACTCCTGTGGAAGATTGTGTTGGGTTGATAGTGTAAAAACTGAGTTGTTGATGCTTTAAAAACAAGATTATTTTTACCCCAGTCAGAGATATGAGCCAAGTCAGACAGGTGTGCCATAGCTTCATCTCTTGTTTGTTGAAGCAACTGTTGAGATGGACGTTGCGAGAACCAAATGGAAAGGTGAGGGGTGGAATCATCACCGTACGAGTGGATAGGGTTAGATGTACTGCTTAGGTCATTGATGAATAAAAGGAAGAGAGTTGATGACAGGACAGAGCCCTGAGGAACACCACTGTTGATAGAACTAGAAGAAGAACGATGGCCGTCTAGAACAGTGGCTATAGAATGACCAGGAAGGAAGCTAAAGATGAAGGTGCAGATAGAAGGATAGAAACCATAAGAGGGGTGTTCGGAAATTAAAGATTTATGCCAGACTTGACTGAAAGCCTTTGAGATGTCAAGTGCAATGGCAAAACTTTTGCCAAAGTCCCGAAAGGAGGATGACCAGGAGTCTGAAAGGTAGGTGAGAAGATTGCCAGAGCGTCCCTGACGGAACCCATACTGATGATCAGAAAGAAGGTTGTGATAGGAAAGATGCTTTAAAAATTTTCCTGTTAAGAATTGACTCGAAAACTTTTAAGACACAGGATGTTAAGGCAGTTGGATGATAGAGGGTTGGGAGTGGTCACCCTTCTTTGGGACTGGCTGAGCGAGAGCAAACTCCCAGCAGGAAGGAAAGGTTGAAAGACAAAGGCAAAAGAGTTTACCTAGGCAGGGTGTAAGCACAGAAGCAGAGTTCTTGAGGGCAAGAGGAGGGACTCCATCAGGCCCATATGCCTTGTTAATATTGAGGCAAGTGATGGCAGAAAATACATCAGCTGAAGAAATTTTACTCAGTGGGTTAGAGCGCTCCGCTCTGGCTGTAGGGTCGGAGGATCGAATCCACCCAAGGGTCATTGGTAGACATGAGGAAGGCCTTCCGGTCATAAAATGCTACACGCTTCAATCCAAAACTCCTCTATCCAGGGGCAATGCCTTAGCCCTTCGGGGATACCAGGCATAAAACCAAATTTTTGTAGCAGTCGTGGCTCAGTGGGTTAGAGCGCTCCGCTCTGGTCGTAGGGTCGGAGGATCGAATCCACCCAAGGGTCATTGGTAGTGTATGTTGCAAGTCCACTGTCACCGAAGGACTGAAGCAAAATCTGTAGGTTCTTTAGTCTCTGGGTTTATTGAGAACAGACAGGCGCAACACCAAGAGCTTGACCCGCCCCCTACCAAGAGAGCACTGGCTAGCCAACATACATACATTGGTGGACTTACCATGTTGCCATATACAATTACAAGGTTGCCACGTCTGCAGGGTATGTAGGCTTCACAAAGGAGAAGTAGAAACGGTTACATGGTTAAGTATATGAGGCATGGGTAAATACAGTAGGTGCGGAAAGTATTGAAGTTTTTTTGCCGACATCATTCTTTTTCGCGTTAAGTGAAGTAGGGTCAATACTACCCTCCCCTGTGATGCGAAATGAGCTGACGCTTTTTCAGCGGGAGCTGGCAACCCTGCTTGATAGGTTTGTCATCACAGGAGCAGGCTCAGTAATGTTTGGGCAGCCACAGGAGGAGGATTGTCTCTGTGTGTGATGCACCACGAGGGCATGTTTTTACTCAAATAACACAGTTATTTGGTTACCTACCACATTCTCATCATGCCTAAAGTAACCACAAGCAAGGACAAACGTGTGGAAGTGATTATACATAGCTGGCCACAAACTCCCATTTATTGCAAATCAGATGGTGTTAGACTGGGGACAGTGCAGTGCAGAGACTGGTGAAGCGGTTCAAGGACAGTGGGGAGGCCATTCCTCCCACTCCACTTCCCAAGCCTGGGAGACCTCGTAAGACAAACTTCAGGACCCGTCAGCTGATCTCAAGGCAAGTTAGCAAGGATCCAAGGCTAACAGCATGGGATTTAAAAGAAAAGAACCCACAGTTGCTGGCAGATGTGTTTGTCAGAAGTGTGCAGCAGCTGTTGCATGACGATCTGGGCTGCAGGAGTTTTTGTGCTCGTAAAAAACCACTGCTAACTGCACTTCAGAAGAAAAAGAGAGTAAATTTTTGTAAGAAATATCTTGCTTGGAGTGAGGAGCAATGGAAAACTGTGCTTTGGAGTGATGAGTCAACATTTACTGTCACTGGTACCCCTTCATCACGAGTGTACCGCAAACCAGGCAGTGACCCCCTGGATCCTAAGTACACTTCCAAGTTTGTTAAATACCCAGCCTCACTCATGGCTTGGGGCTGCTTTACATATTATGGTGTTGGTAGGTTGGTAATTCTACCTGCAAATGAAAAAGTGAACCAGAACAATTATTTGGAGCTCTTATGTGATGTTTTAAGTGACTCTTTTGATAAAACCAAGGCAAGAGTATTTATGTAAGATTCTGCCCCTGCACCTGTTGCAAAGTCAGTGAAACAGTGGCTAACAGACTGTGAGGTTCCCTATATTCGAGATTGGCCCAGAAACAGCCCAGATATCAATCCCATTGAGAATTTATGGGGGCACATGAAGCGGCAGCTGCGTAGTATGGACACATCATCTTTGCCTAAACTTGAGGCTGCAGCTATGGAGCAGTTTTAGTCTGTCTGTTCTGCAAAACTACGCCATCAGTCTCCCCAGACGCCTTAAAAAGATAATAAAGGTGAAGGGGAATGCCAGGAAATACTAAATTCAATGGTGAGTGTTAATTTATGTGTTTCTCCCTGCTAACCACAAGAATGTTTTCTTTTTTTAAGATGGCATCAACACTTTCCGCGCCTACTGTATATGTGGTACGGTATATCACTTCACATATCCACACCTCCCTCCTCCCTTTGCGCTTGTAGCAGCGTCTCAAGCGGCGTTTTTTCTGAGCCTTTCAGATCTGCGTGGGGCTTTGGAGGGTATCTCTACTTCTTTGGGCTTGTTTCTCGAACAAGGGGCCACAGGGATATGAGGGAGGGGGTCAGCACTGGGATCCGGTATGGGACGTAGGAAGCGGCGATTACGCCACCACACCCGGCCACTTGGGAGCCGCACCTCATAATCCCGGTTCTTGCCGCAGCCCATGACGACCTCGACCTTGTCCCAGCTGTGAGTGTCCGTATTCTGGATGCGGACGTGGTCGCCGACACTCAACCTGGGAAGGGGGCGTGCATGCTTATTATACTGGTCAGTGACTTGGCCAGCACGGGCAGCGGCTCGGCGGTCACAATCCTCTGTGTTTTCCTGCCATTCTTTGGAGAAGGATGCAGGGTGGGCGGGGATGCACGAATGTAGTGGATGGCCATATAGCACCTGGGCAGGGGACATTCCCGCGGCGGTGGGCATGTTACGCAGCTCCAAAAGGCCACGGTCAAAGTCCTCGATGTCTATATTTCCTGAGGGCACTGTCTTCATGATAAGGTACTTGGCAGATTTGACAGCTGCCTCAGCATGGCCATTTGACTGGGGGTAGTGAGGCGATGATATCACATGGTTGATACCCCAGCGTTGCATGAATGACTTGAATTCAGAGCTGGTGAACTGGGGTCCGCCGTCTGTCCGGAGGTGGACGGGAACACCAACTTCTCTAAAATAGCGACAGAACATCCTGATTGTGTGAGATGAAGATGTGTCGGCCCCACAGGGGACGATGGCGGGCCATCCAGACAGTCGGTCCGCAATGACGGAAGGCTTTTCCAGCGACGGTGAAGAAGTCCGCTGAGACTGACTCGAAAGGTCTGGAGGGAGCATCGTCCGACAGAAGCGGTTCCTGTTGTTGGCTGGGTTGAAGGGTCTGGCACGGTTCACAGGCTTGGACAGTGCTCTTGATGTCCGCTTCTATGCCAGGCCAGAAGACAGTCTGACGTGCCCTGCGAATTGTCACTTCCACACCACGGTGACTGTCATGGAGTCGAGCAAGGGTGCGGCGTTGGAGGGCTTTGGGGATGACTATGCATTGGTTGTAGAGGACCAATTCTCCATCTGCGTAGATGCTGTCGCGGAGTTTCCAGTATGGGAGTAGTGAAGAGTGTAGAGCATACCGATGTGATGGGAAGCCTGACGTGACACAGTCGAGGAGACGTGTGTAGTCCGGGTCGATCCGGGAGGCGTCTTGAAGGTCTTGAATGTTCCGGTCGGTGTTTTGGTGCGCTGACTCTTGAGGGATGATGGGCAATGCCTTGCAGTGACTGTAGGACAGAAGAGGCATCAGAATATCCTTGTGAACTTGAATCTTGGCCTTGCAAGACTGCCTGCCAAGCCTCAAAGTCGCCGTGAAACACCCAAGGGCAGGTGACATCTCCGAGCCGTCGGCTGTGAGATAGCGGTAGTGGGTACACTCTGGAGACTGCTCCTTGGTATGTCTAGGGCAGAGAGATGTTGTTCCCCGATGACGGTGATGTCTGCGCCTGTGTCTGGTAACATGTGTAGCTGGGAGGACGTGTTACAGTGACAAACGTGGACACAGATGGGTCTGGGGGAGCTGGAGTCTGGAGGCGTGACGTCAGCCGCACGAAGACAGGCTTTGACTGCACTTGTGGGTGGGGTTGGCGCTGACATGGCAGAAGAGGTCATCTTGGAGCGGCAGCACTTGTCGTAGTAACCCGTCCTCTTGCAGTGCCTACACTGGGCTGCTTTGACAGGGCACTTCTCTCTCTTGGTCCAGTGACCCTTGCGCCCACAGTTGGAACAAGTGGCTTCCCTGGCGGGGCAGTTGGAGGGGCCATGTTTGTGGCCACAAGAGGGACAAGGCTGGCCTAGAGACTGCTGTGGTGTGGAGTTTCCTTCTTGGCCTGAAGTTGATGTTCTCTTGGTTTTCTCCCGTCGTGTCTGCTTCTTGTAGGAGGAAACCGCACACCTCTGGCTAGGTGAGGCGTGAATGGCTGATGCTGTGGTCTGGGTGGCTTCGTAAGATCTGCAACAGTTGACAACATCTTGCAGGGAGGCACTGGTGTCAAGGGAAATTAACTTCCGGACAAGTTCCTCGTCCCGGACACCCATAAGGATAACCATCTTTAATTGGGTTTCAGCACACGTAACAGAGTGGCCTGGACAGAGGTCAACCTCCTCAGCACAGCTCTTGAGTCTCACGTAAAATGTTCCGAAGTCTTCCCCCTCCACTTGACGGCAGCAGAGGAATGCCCGACGACATAGTACCTCGTTGCGTTGACCTTTGAAGAAAGCTTGGAGGGCGTCGAGAACTTCGTCAACAGAGAGAGTAGTATCCGGAGAAATTCCTAAAGTGTGCTCCTGGATCCGCTGTACCTCTAGGGATATTGACATCCGTAGCTGTATGAGTTGCTTCTCTTGTGAAAGCTTGGAGAGGTAGATCATCGTGGAGAAGTCTACCCAACGGCGTCGCCACTGCCTAAAAACCTGGTAACTGGCGTCCACTTGGAGTGCTGGGGGGCTGTGAGCCATTGGTTTGTTCGCAGAGGGCGTGACTGTTGCCTGGGGTGGTGCCTGAGGGGTTGTAGACACCATAGACGTCGTAATCGGCGATGCAGTAGACGTAGGAGTCGTAGAAATCCCAGTGGTGAGGGCTGTAGACATAGTAATCGGCGATGTAGGAGTCGTAGAAATCCCGGTGGTGAGGGCTGTAGACATTGTAGAGGTCGAAGGTGGGACGAAAGGGTAGGCCATAGGGTCCAGCATGGGCGTGTAAGGAGCTTGAGCTGGATAAAGCTGGCCAGGTGCGTAAGCTGCAAGCATGGCCTGATGAGAAGCTTGGAAAGTGTGCATCATTTGAAGAAAACGCTCCGAGTCGGCCTGTCGATATTTCTCTTCTTCTTGTTTCCAACTTCTTTCTTCCTGTCGGCATTTAAGTTCGTCCTCCCTTCGTTTTTCTTCAGCTTTGAGTTCGTCCTCCCTTCGTTTTTCTTCATCTCTAACATCAGCAGCAAGTCTCACTTCTTCAAAGTACCGTAGCAGGAGTAGAAAGTCAGAACTCGGGGCTGTCCTGGTCGAGTAGTTGGGCGTGAGTTGCGGCATCCGTGGAGGCCGCTGGCCTGCTGTGTGGGGGCTAGCGGGGTAAATCCCACCCATGGGGTTGTGCGTGGGGTTTGATTGTTCTGAGTCCGTGGGTTGTGGGGTGCCGTCTCGTGGGGTGTCGTCAGATTCCTCTTGAAAAGGCGGAGATTCCATGGTGTTGGTCTGAAAGATGTGACAAACACAGAAATTAATAGAACCCCGTAGAGAAAAGCAGAATAATCTCAACAAATGAAGAGTTATGGTGTGGCTGTGTGCGTGGGGTGGCGGAGGCGGAGGTAGCGGAGTGTGCGCGAGTCTGGGTGGCTGAGAGAGCAGTCACCCCGCAGACATGCGAGGGAGCGGACGTCTGCCGCTCTTGATGGGAGAGGGTGGACGGGTATCCAGGGGTAGGGGCGCAACCCGCCAACACTACGTGAACAATAACACTGCACTAAACACTCCACATCACTGACACAACACCGCTTACAAGCCACTGCAACACTTCACTGAGATCATCCGGCTATCCCACAATACTACACTGAAGCACCTAGAGCTGGGGGGAGTATTTATCCTTGTGAATGAAGGCAAGATGGCGTCGTCGGATCCAATCTTGGCTGCCTGCTGTTAAACCTACGATTTTCACAATATCACTGCGCCATGTATGTTGCAAGTCCACTGTCACCGAAGGACTGAAGCAAAATCTGTAGGTTCTTTAGTCTCTGGGTTTATTGAGAACAGACAGGCTCAACAGCGAGACCTTGACCTGCCGCCTACCAAGAGATCACTGGCTAGCCAACATACATACATTGGTGGACTTACAATGTTGCCATATACAATTACAAGGTTGCCACGTCTGCAGGGTATGTAGGCTTCACAAAGGAGAAGTAGAAACGGTTAGTTGGTTAAGTATATGAGGCATGGGTAAATATATGTGGTACGGTATAAGTATATCACTTCACATATCCACAGGTAGACATCAGGAAGGGCATTCGGTCATGAAATGCTACACGCTTCAATCCAAAAGTCCTCTATCCAGGGGCAAAGCCTTAGCCCTGCGGGGATACCAGGCGTAAAACCATTAGCAGGAGGAGGCTGTAGCACGGGCCGAACAGGGTGGTACTCTTGAGGGGAATGGGAATACTGGTGATAGGGAGAGCTGGAGCTTCTGTTTCACTAGCTACCTAACCATCCCCCTTTGCTGACCTTTTCAGTGTGACAGTAACATGGAGAGTAGACCAGCGTACTCTCCCAAACATTTCCTTTGACTATCCTATGCACTACACCACATGCGCTTTACATATCACACAATGTATCCCACTACGTTACAGGGGTTGATGCCAGCAAGGGCATGTGGCCAGAAAACTTTGCCCCCACTATCTAGTGGCTGACTTTTGGGGGGAGGCGTGACGGGGGTTCCGCCGGCATAGATCATGGGTCCGGGGCAAGATGGGGCTTGAACCTGTGCTAGAGGGTACAGGGCATTACGGTTTCCAGGCTGCCACTTCCGCTCAATAGAGAGGGGCCTGAACCTGGGAGTAGCGCCCCAGGGGGCTGCCCTATTAGTGGGTGTATAATGGCTGGGCAGTTGCAGTGCCAAGGCACACTTGAAGGGTGTCCCTGCAGCTGTCCTGGCAGGGTGCCCCGAGGCCACTACCACAGCCACTGGTAAGCTTGTGGGCTAGGGGTCCCAGATCCATTGCCTGGACCTAGGACTGTGCAATGGGTCAGTCCTTTGGAATGTTTACCCCCCTTTATCTTACTGACTATGACTTACAAGTATGAGCATCAAAGCAAGCCTGAGAACAGTAAATCACCCAGGGGGTCTAGGGTGGGTTCGTGGAATGTGGGAAGTTTGAGGGGAAGAGCGAGGGAAGTCGTTGAGGCATTCAGTAGGAGGTCGGTGGATGTGGCATGTTTGCAGGAAGTCCGGTACAGGGGTGGATCAGCCAGAAAGATTGTTGGGAAGGATTGCTACTATAAGTTGTTTTGGCAGGGGGGAACTGACGGATATGGGGGTGTGGGTGTGTCGGTTGCGGAGAAATGGGTGGAATATGTTATGAGGGTAAGTGATAGGATATTAGTTGTGAAAATTTTGATCGGGCGGAAAATGATTTCAGTTATATTGGCATATGCTCCACAGGTAGGATTGGATGACGCAGAGAAGGATAGATTTTGGGATGATTTAATACGTGTAGTAAGTGGTATGGGTGATGATGAGGTAGTGGTTCTGGGAGGGGATTTAAATGGTCATGTGGGTGAAGCAGCTCAAGGTTATAAAGGAGTCCATGGAGGAAGTGCATATGGTGTGAGGAATGCGGAAGGGGAAAGAATACTCGAGTTTGGAGAGGTTATGGACATGATTGTGTGCAGCACACATTTTAGGAAAAGAATGAGCCGGTTGATTA
>JAGKTI010007507.1:0-20338 GCA_018397915.1 Birgus latro
TCTATAATAATTCTTCCATATACCTTCCCTACCACATTCAGTAAACTTATGCCATGATAATTCTTGCACTCACTTTGCTCACCTTTATATTTGTACATGGGTACAATCACTGCCTTTTTCCAATCTGCTGGCATAGTTTCACTCATCCATGCCTTCTTACATATCTCCAACAAGCACCTCATTTCACTCTCTCCACTAGACTTAATCATCTCTGCATTATATATCTTCAACAAGCACCTAATTTCGCTCTCTCCACTACACTTAATCATCTCTGCATACACCTCATCAACCCCAGGTGCTTTCCCATTATTCAGCCGCTTCACAGCGCTCTTCACCTGTGCGAGTGTCATGTTTCCTGGCACTGCATTCCTTCACTGCACATCCCCAAAACCAATCATGTTTACAGTGGCTCTGCTATCTCTATTCCCACTCATCAGGCTTTCAAAATATTCTTTCCATCTGGTCCTTACTTCATCCCCATGGGTTAATAATCTACCACCTATTCACACCTTCACATTTCTTTCTGCTTTCTCTTCTACATTTCTGCACCTCTTTCCGGAATAACTTCCTGTTTTCCGAGTAGTTTGCATTCATTTTTCTGATCATTATTTACCTCCTCCTTTTTCCTCTTCGCTAGTCACTTAATGTGCTTCTTGCTCTCAATATGTAGTATTCATTTCTTATTTCAGTTGAACCCCTGTCCTGTAATCATTCTAGCCACTTCTTCCTTTTTTCCTTCACTGCTCTTTTAGGCCCGTACTATAAAAATCAAGAGTTCAGGCGGTCTGGCAGTGACGTTCAGTCGTCAGACGTCCCTGAGTGTCAGTCATCATTACTATAAAAAATCTGGACCGTCAGTCTTGCGAAACTCAGTTCTGGCATTTGAATGTCACAAGAGTTGCTAGATTGGGCGATAATTTGCTGCATGAGCGCCAACAGCTCGCGAATTTTGAATGTTTCTTCTGTTTAATAAACTAGACGCTTTGCTAACCCGTTCTAAACTGTTCTTATTTAGGAAATATGTTTATATGCACTAGAATTGGTAACAAATGAAGGTAGAATGCACAAAGAGGATGCATTTACAAGGAAGATACAGTGCATTGTATAGGATAAGCATGAATTATGATTTATCCTCCATTTGCAGTTAATTGCATGAAATAATTATTGAGATTATCCAGATTTGAATTTATACGAGCATAGTGAGTGTATTATTGCATGCTGCATAGATTTCCATGTTGTTTCCTGCCAGCTCACCACTCATGAGTTATACAGTAGTTTAGCCAGGTTATGTCACCTCTACTCATGCATCTGTACATCATGTGTTCCTAAATTTATATTGCAAGATGTAAATACAGTAAAACGTCACTATATCGGACTAACTGAGGCCCAAACCATTCTGAAAAATGTGAATTTCCGATAAAAGCAACATCCGGACTTCCCCTTGCTAATCCGGACTTTTTCCAATATATCAGACATTAGTTTGGATCTCATGAACGGTTTTTAAACCGTTTTGACTACCATTGTGGTACTGTACTGCGTTATAACTTCACTACATTAATCAAATGGTGTAATATATATAATAATACTGTACTGTACACTGATCAGCATGTCTTTTATTTACCTTATTGTGGTGAACATAGCTGAAGTGGTCAGGCAGTCTGGACTGCTTCTGGCTTTATCGGACTTTTTCCGATATATAGGAATTTAGTCCGGTAGCTTCTTGAGTCCAATAAAAGCAAATTCCAGTCTATTGAAGTTTGTTAAATCGAGGTTTTACTGTACAGAGTTATTGTAATTATTTTTAGCATGGAAACTGCTGTACTTCTTTACAATGCTGGTTGAATGGTTACATTCATTGTAGCAGCAACACAAGAGGGATGTGGGAACACCCCTCCATTCTTTTTTCAGCAATTTCTTTCCACACTTATCATCCAGCTATAACCAGCAGACCATGTTGGAAAATATAGGTTATCCGATGTGTGTACTGTAACAGTTGTTTATTCAGTTTCTATATATCTTCATATAGTTTTTTTTTTTTTATCTATTATTATCACCTTCCCTGTTTCAGGTATTACTAGTAAATTTCCAGTTTAGCTCAGTAATTATACTACTGTGGTATTCACATTCTTTATTATTAACTTTCCCCTCGAGTAGTATGCAAAGATTTCCTAAGCCTTCCTCTTTTCCCAGAAATCATTCCACCTCTGTAGTACTTTCATCCAGTTCTGTTTTATACATTTTCAGACTGTTTGTGGTTCTGTTTTCCTATCTTTCTTCGGATCTGGTTATATGTTTGATGTTTGTCTCCACTAAATATTTATCTCATAATTTCTTGTTTGTCAGTCATTGCTTAACTGCACCTTTCATGGTTTTGTATAACCCTTCTACCTTAACCAGTAATCCATGCCTTTCCTACACCCATCTATTCCTCCAGTACAGTAACTGTCATTTCTATCCAACTAACCATCCATTCATCCATCCATCATCCAATCCTATGTCTCCCCACAGAGGAGCGTTGGAGCCTGGGGCTAGGCAAGTTGGTCCTGACATTTAAGATGAGAGTGACCACCCTCACTCATCCCTGAGTAGCATTACATGAGCACTAAACCCCAACCACCCCTTGGATATAAACCTTCTGGCTCAATCCGATTGGACCGCCATAATTACCCACTAAACCACCAGGCGCCAAAATTTGGTTATATGGTTACCACCCTGTGTAGTAAATGGTTTCCTGGTGTACAGGAAACCATCTGACTTGTCACTCAGTGTAGAGTCACCCACTGGCAGAAGGACGAGGATAGAATGAAGTACAGAAAATGGGGTGTAAAGTCACCTGTAGGCAGGAGAACAAGGAATGAATGAAGGAAAGAAAGACAGAAGAGGATTGAAGGAAAGAAGCATGCAGGAGAGGAATGGACAGACACCCGAGAGCAGCACTTCATTGAGTGAGTGGATGGTGACCGTCCCGACCTACCTGTTTTTTATATATGCATGGTACCGGCCATTTCCTTAGGCCTGTAGCTATTTACTAGTACGAAAGGCTCCTGGGACAGAAATATGCCTCAGGATCGTTTTCGTTGTAATTCTCACGAAATAATCAGCATTTACTAACAAATTTTGTTTTAAACCCCACACACCTATGCTCAGATCTGAGTGCGTGATTGAGACAGGTAAATATTTCAGCTAACATCCTAACCAACCATTTCACTCATATCTGGTAACCTTGCCTTATTATTTTAACTACATCAGCTTTTGGATTTCTTTTGGTGCAGACGAATTACATATTCCATTAAAGAACTTTAAGTGATTGCACATACTTGTTGGTACTGATGAAATATTTGTTTTATTACTAATTTCTGTAACTGTATGAGAACACTAAAGCTAGTGAAAAAATACAAACCAGTGACCCAACTCTGATGTGTGTAATTTCTGCCATGTAATGTAATACTGCATATGCATTCTTCTTATACGTCTTTTATTTCATTATTTTTCATGGGCAAGATTGTCACACAATGAGGTTGTTGGGTTAGAGGCAGTAGCTTACTGGCTTGCCCTCAAATGTTGTAACTACAGCACCGAGCTGGCTAACACACAAACTTTCAAACAATTGCTGCTTCAAAAATCTGCTGAGAAAGTACATATGTAGTCTGAAATAAACTAGGAAGCACAGTTTATTATCTTAACTCCAATATTATGCACCACATCGCCACCTCACCACCATGAAAGTTTTTGTGTACTTGTAATCGTTACGGAAATGTTCAGTCTTTAAAATTTTTAAAATTTTTGAAGTCTTGTATCTATATATTTTAGCCTGCTAAGGAAAATTTTATTCTTCAGTTATTCAGTGTTTATACAGGCATACCCCAGTTTAATGATGTAATTGGTTAGGTAAAACCCCATCATTGGGCAGGGTATTGAATATCGGGGTACTTTTAACATGTAATGTGGAGTGTTTACCAGCCTTGGGTTTCCCCCCAAATGAGCCCAAAATTAAGTTTAAATCCAATCTAAATGGCCTAACAGCTGTCAAGGAAGCTAACCTAAGCATAACATCTGTAAATAACAAACTAAAACCAACAAATAAAATCTGAAAATCGTTAAATATAAGTCTGGAAAAATCAAGCTTAGTAAACTGTATCCCAAAATGACATGTTCACCTCAGCTGTGGCTAAAAGACATTGATCTAATTCTAAAAACAGTTTATAAATCAACCTAAACACACAATTGTAGTCTAAAATATCATCAGAATCAGAAAAAAAAAATCAAAACACATCGTTAAACTAGGGTTTGGCCATCATTAGGCAGGGTATGGCGGTATTTCTACCCCCATCGTTAAGCCAGAGTATCACATCTAGGGATATTGTATATAGAGGTATAACTGTAAATTGAAAAAACGGCAATCGTATTTATGAATATTTAAGTTTGTTATACGGAAAGAGGGGTCTCTTGTGGCGTTTATCCTCCCGTCACATTCCAATACTGTTTTATGTAATAACTTGGTGATGATCGCCTGCCGTGAACAGCAAATTTTTTTATGGTACAAAAAACAGGAACATAGACACCCCCATTTGTCAGTACTGGCATTTAGTTTTTATAGTACGGCCCTTAACCTATTCATCCCACCATTCCGTACCTTTCTTCTTTGTTGTTAATCTTGCCACACCACACACCGCTTTAGCATTTCTAACTAGGTAATCCCTATATGCCTTCCACAGGCAGTCCAGATTCATTTCATTCCAATTCAAGGATTCTAACTTCTCCCCTACTTTGGTCCTGTATTCATCTGCCATTTCTTTGATCCTCAGCCTCTTGACTTTCAGTCTTTCTCCCTGACTGCTCCTCTCTTTCTTGGTCCACCTCACTCCCCTCAGCTTGATCTTGCATACCACAATCATATGATCTGACAGACCTCCACATTGTCCTCTCATGGCCCTCGTATCAGCAGCCACTCCCAGCATCGACTTCTCTACGAGCACGTAATGAATCAGGCTCCTTTCAACACGATCCCCGTTCCCCCGATACCATGTATATTTATGTGCATCTTTGTGTATATTTATGTGCATCTTTGTGTTTGAAATACGAGTTACAAATGCACAACCTCCTTCCTGATACATATCCTTCAGTTGCTTCCCATTATCATTTTCTCCTGGTACTCCATTACAACCCATTATGTCATCCCCAGGACCAGTGCCTACTTTTCCATTCATATCGGCCATTATGATCACTGTTTTGCGGGCTCAGCCTTTGGTTCCTTCTTCCTCACATTAAAAAAAAAAAAAAAAAGTCTCGGGTATTTTTCCCGCTGCTTCATCCAGCTCATCCCAAAACCTGTCTTTCTCCCACTCCTGTCCTCACATGGTGCACACGCTACAATCACCGCCACTTTCAGTTTCTCAAACTTGAACTTGATGTACATACACCTCAAGCTGACACATTTGTAATCTCGTACCACACTGCCACACCTCATTCATCAACAAAGCAACTCCTTCCTTGCATCATCCTCGGCCATTCATGCCCGATTTTACACATTTCACACCCTCCAACCCCTCCACTTCACACCCTTTCATCTTTGGGCCACACTATAAAAACTAAACGCCAGTATTGACTAACGTGAGCGTCTAACGTTCCTGTTTTTCGTACCATAAAGAAATTTGCTGTTCACGCCAGGAGATTGTTACCTGGTAATGGCGTATAATACAGTAGTATTGGAATGTGATACGAGGATAAACACCACAAGAGACCCCCCTTTCGTATAAAAAATTTAAATATTCATGAGTATGATAACCGGTTTTTCCATTTATAAACAGTACATAATTCAGGAATCAAATTTTCCTTGGCAGGCTAAAATATATGAGAAATGCTGTACAAGGCTGTTCAATAAATTTTACAAGACTAAATGTTTCCGTAACAAATACAAGTAAACAAAAACTTCCATGGTGGAAACGTGGCATTTAATATTGGAGTTAGGATGATAAATTATACTTCCTAGTTTATTTAAGAAAACCTGTGTATTTTCTCAGTAGATTTTTTAAATGGCAGCTGTTTGAAAGTTTGTATGTTAGCCAGCTCAGTGCTATGTAGTTAGCACATTTGATGGCAAGCCACTAAGCTTCTGCCTCTGGCTCAACAACATCCTTGTGTGACAATTCTTGCTTATGAAAAATCATGAAATAAAGATCAAGCTGAGATGAGTGATGTGGATCAGGAGAGAGCAGTCAGGTAGAAAGACTGAAAGTTGAGAAACTGAGGATCAAAGAAATGGCAGATGATTACAGGATCAAAGTTGAGAAGGAGTTAGAATCAGTGAACTGGAATTAAATGGATCTGGACAGCCTGTGGAATCCATATAGGGATTGCTTAGTTGGGAATGCTAAAGTGGTGTGGCAAGAGTAACTGCAAAGAAGAAAGGTGTGGCATGGTGGGATGATGAGGTTAAGAGAGCAGTGGAAGAAAAGAGGAAGAAATGGCTAGAGTGGTTACAGGACAAGGGTTTAGTTAAAATAAGAACTGAATATATTGAGAGCAAAAAGCACGTAAAGAGACTAATGAAGAGGAAAAAGGAGGAGGTAAATGATGATCTAGGAAGAAAAATGAATGCAACTCACTTTGAAAATAGGAAGTTCTGGAGAGAGGTGCGGAAATGTAGGAAGGAGGGGGGGGGTGTTATGCCTGGTATCCCTGAAGGGCTAAGGCGTTGCCCCTGGATAGAGGACTTTTGGATTGGAGCGCGTAGCATTTAATGACCGGATGCCCTTCATGATGTCTACCAATGACCCATGGGTGGTTGCGATCCTCTGACCCTACAGCCAGAGCGGAGCACTCTATCTCACTGAGCCACGGCTGCTACACAAATGTACAAGTGAAACGGAAAGAAATGTGATGGTGTGAAGGATGCAGGTGGTAGATTATTAACCCAAGGGGATGAAGTAAGGACCAGATGGAAAGAATATTTTGAAAGCCTGATGAATGGGAACAGAGATAGCAGAGCAGCTGTAAACATGATTGTTTTGGGGGTGTGCAGAGAAGGAATGCAGTGCCAGGAGACTTGACACTTGCACAGGTGAAGAGTGCTGTGAAGTGGCTGAAAAATGGGAAGCCAGCTGGGGTTGATGAGGTGTATGCAGAGATGAGTAAGTATAGTGGAGAGAGTGGAATGAAGTGCTTGTTGGAGATATGTAAGAAGGCATGGATGAGTGAAACTGTGCCAGCAGAGTGGAAAAAGGCTGTGATTGTACCGCTGTACAAAAATAAGGTGAGCGAAGTGAGTGCAAGAATTATTGTGGCATAAGTTTATTGAGTGTGGTAGGGAAGGTGTATGGAAGAATTATTATAGAGAAAGTAAGAGAGATATCAGAAGTCCTAGTGAGTGATGAACAGGGTGGCTTTAGGAGTGGCAGAGGATGTGTGAATCAAATATTTGCAGTGAGACAGATAGCAGAGAAGGCTTGTGAGAAGGACCATAAGGTGTTTAAGGCATTCATGGATCTGGAAAAAGCATATGACAAAGTAGACAGAGAAGGATTGTGGAAAGTTTTGCACATGTTCGGTGGAGATGGTGAGCTGCTAGGTGCTGTCAAAAGTTTTTATGATGGTAAGTGTGTAAGGGTTAATGAAAGTGAATGATTCACAATCGGTGTGGGCGTGTGGCAAGGTTGTGTGATGTCCCCATGGTTGTTCAATATATATATGGATGGGGTGATGAGAGAAGTAAAAACATGAGTAATGGAGAGAGGGATTGCGATGGTAATGAATGGTGATGGATGGAATATCTCAAATCTGCTGTAAGCTGATGATGCAGTATTACTTGCAAATACCGGACAAGAACTTGGTAGACTAGTGCAGAGTTTTGCTGATGTCTGTGAGTGTTGTGCCCTGAAAGTAAATGTAGAAAAGAGGAAAGTGAAGGTTATTGAGAGAGGTGACTCCCAGTGCGATATCACAGTGAATGGAGAGAGACTGGAATTGGTGAGAGAGTTCAAATACCTGGTTACAGTGATAGAAAAGAGAGGAAAATGTGCAAAAGAAGTTGAAAGTAGAGTGACACAAGGAAGAAAAGTAGCTGGTGCAATGAAAGCCTTGATACGAAACAAAGGCTTGAGTGTTGCAGCTGCATGAGGCTTACACGAGGGAGTGTTAGTGCCAACTTTAACATATAGATGTGAGACTATGGTGTGGCATGAAAAAGAAAAGTCAAGAGTAAGAGCAGTGGAGATGGGCTGCTGAGAAATGTATGTGGAGTACGAAGGGTGGATAGGATACGAAATAATGTGATTCGTGAAAGATGTAGAGTGAGGAAGTCAGTGGACACCAGAATCGAAGAGAGTGTACTATGATGGTATGGTCATGTGGAGAGAATGGATAACAATAGAGTGGTGAAAAAGGTATATCTGAGCGAATTTGAAGGAGGGAGGAGGCGAGGTAGGCCAAGGAGAAGGTGGAGAGATATGGTGGACGAGTTTGTGAGGAAGAGAGGTTTAGAAGTTGGTGAGGCTAGGGAACTGACAAGGGATCAAGCTGGCTGGATGAATGTTGTGAGAAGAAGTGCATGATCAGCTGATTTTGGCACCCCTTTTTAACGTGGCAGTGTCCGGATTGACTCTATCGGATACGTTTAAGTGAAGCTACAAAACATGGTGAATGTTTTTAGTGTATCCGATAGAGCCAGGATTTTGGGGGTTTGAATGATGAGTGAATGGAAGCATGGCCCGCTGGATTGGGCAAATTTGGGCTGTCTGGACACTGCTACTCCTCACCCTGCCCTAGGGTGGGAAAGGAGGTCCGGATGATGAAGATGATGTAAGAAGTGCATATACAGTATTATATTACATGACAGAAATTACACATATCAGAGTTTGGTCAGCATTGGTTAATGGTTAGTTAGGTTTGTATTTTTCACTAGCTTTAGTGTTCTCTTTTACAATTAAGTTACAGAAATTGGTAATAAAACAGAGACAACTTTTTCATCAGTACATACAAGTATGTGCAATCACTTAAGTTCTTTATTGAAAAATGTAATTCGTTTTTGCACCAAAATAAATTGGTAAGTTGATATAGTTAAGATAGTAAGGTAAGGTTACCAGAAATGAGTGAAATGGTTGGTTAGGATGCTGGCTAAAATATATATCTGTCTCAATCAAGCATTCAGATTTGAGTACAGGTGTGTTGGCTTTAAAGCAAAATTTGTTAGTAAATGCAGATTATTTTGTGAGAATTACAACAAAAGATCCTGAGGCATCTTTCTATCACAAGAGCTTTTCTAACTTGTAAATAGCTACAAGCCTAAGGAGATGGCCTGTACCATGCATATATAATATAAAAAATAGTTACTGTAGTTGGATAGAAATGACAGTTATTGTAATGGAGGAGTAGGTGGATGTAGGAAAGGTAAGGAATGTTGGTTAAGGTGGAAGTGTTATACAAAAGCAAGGAAGGTGCAGTTAAGCGGTGACTGACAAACAGGAAGTAATGAGATAAATATTTAGTGAAGGAGACAGACATCAAGTATATGACCAGTTTAGGAGAAAGCTAGGAAAACAGAACAGTAAACTGTCTGAAAATGTATAAAACAGAGCTGAATGAAAGTACAGTATTACACAGTACAGGGGGAATGATTTCTGGGGAAAAAAGAAAAGCTTATCTAGCAGACTGGGACAGAAATGATTAGTGTACCATGTAACTTAGGAAATCATTGCATACTGCTTGAAGGGAAAGGTAATAATAAAGAATGTGAGTCTCAGAGTAATATAATTAATGAGCTAAACTGGAAATTTACTAGTAATACCTGAAATAGGGAAGGTGACAATAATGTAGGGAAAAAACTATAGCTAGATATATAGAAACTGAAAAAAACAACTTTTATGGTACACACATCTGATAACCTATATTTTCCAGTATGGTCTGCTGGTCATGGCTGGGTGATAGGTTTGGAAAGAAAGTGCTGAAAAAGAATGGAGGAGTGTTCCTGCATCCCTCTTGTGTTGGTGCTGCAATGAATGTCACCATTGAATCAGCTTTGTAAAGAAGTAAATTAGTCTCCATGCTAAAAATAATTCTCCAGTAACTCTGTATTTACGTCTTGCAATATAATTTTAGGTACACATGATGTACTGCTGCATGAGTAGAGGTGCACATAACCTGGATAAACTGCTGTAGAATTCATGACTGGTGGGCAGGCCGGAAACAACATGGAAATCTATGAAGTATGCAATAATACATTCACTTTGCTCGTATGAATTCAAATCTGGATAAGCTCAATAATTATTTCCATGCAAATAACTGCAAAATGAGGATAAATCATAATTCATTCTTAGTCTAGGCTATACAGTACACTGTTATCTTCATTGTAAATGCATCCTCTGTGCATTCTACCATCATTTGTCACCAGTTCTAGCACAAATATACTTATTTCCTATATAAAAATAACAGTTTAGAATGGGTTAGTGAGGTGTCTGTTTTATTAATAGAAGAAACATTCAAAATCTGCTCATGCAGTGCATTCTCGCTCAATCTAGCGACTGTCGTGGCATTCAAAATGCCAGAACTGGGTTTCGGCGAGACTGACGGTCTAGATTTTTTTATGGTAAGGATGACTGATGCTCAGGAACGTCTGACGACTGAACGTCACTGTTGGACTGCCTGAACTCTTGGTTTTTATAGTACGGCCCTTTGTTTCAAACAGTGCCATCATGGCATATCTCGCACTCTTTAACACATTCACCACTCCCATCCTCTTGCTTTCCTCATTCACCTCTCTCACATTCCACATGACCATGCAAATCTGCCCATTTGGTTGGAGCCCTCGGCAGGTATTGGGCCCTCCGAGTCTCTCCGAAACAGCTGCCATGATTAAGTGATTTTAGATATGAGAATCTGGGGGACACTTAAAACCCAGCCTAAAACCCCATTTATATGGTTACCACCGAGCATAGTAAATGGTTTCCTGCGTACAGGAAACCATTTGGCTTGTCACTCAGTGTAGAGATGATAAGGCATCCCTACACTGAGTGTATGGATGATGGGTGCCCCATCCACCACAAACGGTCTAATATACTAATAATAATAATGAAAATATATATTTTGTGGTAGGTGGGGTTACTCACCATCCACTCATGCAATGTAGTGCTGCCCTCAGGTGTCTCTCCTTTCCTCCATCCTTCTTTCCTTCCATCCTCTTTGTCTTTCTTTCCTTCATTCTTTCCCTGTCCTTCTGCCTATGGGTGAGTTTACACTCCCTCTTCTGTCTTTCTTTCCTTCATTCTTTCCTCGTCCTTCTGCCTGTGGGTGACTCTACACAGAGTGACAGGCCAAATGGTTTCCTGTACACCAGGAAACCATTTACTATGCTGGATGGTAACCATCCAACAAAATTTTGGCACCTGGTGGTTTAGTGGGTAATTACAGTGCTTCAGTCGGAATGAGCCTGTGAAGGTTTATATCCAAGGGGTGGTTAGGGTTTATTGCTCACGTAATGTCAGTCAGGGATGAGTGAGGCTGGTCACTCTCATCTTAAATGTCAGGACCAACATGCCTAGCCCCAGGCACCTACACTCCTCGTGGGGCAATTTAGGATTGGATGATGATGAATGAATGGTATATATTTTAGTTTTACTTTATAATTTTATAAAAACATGGTTTGCATTTGCATTTTTGCATTTGCTGAACTGCAAATTTCAAGAAATTTGCATATTTGCGGTTGCGGAAGGCAATTTTTTTAGTTTGTGGGTTTGCGTTGTGGAACTGAATTTTCGTTTGTGGTGCCCACCTCTGCATCATAGTAAAAAAAAGTATTGGCATATGAAACTGAAGAAGCAGATTGCCATCCCTTCTCAACTGTTAGTGTGTCAGATGTTCTCTGCATGGTTAGTCTTCACTAAGTGTATGTGGTCTTGGTTTGTTTTGTTTCATTTATAAAGGCTCCAAATGCTTGCTTGTGTTGGCCTTAATCATCTGATGGTGGCTTTCCTTGCTGCTGCATCTCTGGCAGTCTCCCAGTTCAGTCCGTGAGGTCACACTCTATGATCTCATCCCAGGTCTTTTTCAGTCTGCCTCTCGCATCCGTACCCCCAGCGTTCACATATCTTAGTTTCTCCATCTGATTGTCATCCCCCATCCCCTCCACATGCCCAAATCATCTCAGTCACAATGCCAGTATACTCCAGTCTCATCCTTTCTCTCAAATTTTCCATTATAAATCTAGCCCCCCCCCCCCCCCAACCCCCCCGGAGCCTTGCATTCAAGGACGTACAGTACATCCACCTAATCGTCGTCATTTGTGTATGTTTGAATCTGTGCATATCCTCTTCCTTTACTGCCCAGGTCACACTACCATTCAGCATTGCACTCCTAACACATGCCACATACAAAGATCCCATAGCACAGAGGGAGACCCTTTTCAGTGTCAGGAGAGGCAAACAGCTCCCTGAGTATCTTCCAACCACTCTTCACTTTAGCCACAGAGCTAGCCCCAGCCCCACCTCCTGCACATAACATGTCTCCCAAGTAACAAAATTCTTTCACATATTGAAAGAGACTCCCCAGCAAGATCAATCCTTTCACGCCTGACAATCTCCATGTACTGTTCCTTACAGACCACACACAGGAAGTCAGCATTATCTTGCAGTTTACCTCTAATACCACTACTGCATTTTACTCACAAGCCCTGGTGCCCCATACTATCTCTCCACTTCCTAAATCATTCCTCTGCCTCCCTTTCATTTTCTGCAATGAACACCAAGTCATCCGCATACACCTCCCACAGAAGTCCATTTTTCCATTTCTAATGTCACATGAGAGGGCTTCAAGCTCTATGATAAACAATAAGGGGCTCAAGACTGGCCCTTGATGCATGCCAACATTCACGGAAGACTCATCACTCAAACATCCATTCATTGTTACTTGCATGCAAGCACCCATGTACATAGCCATAATAACTCTAACCAGCCACTCTTCAAAGTCCCAAGCATTCTCATTGCCCACTTCACCACCTCCCTAGAGTCTGTCAAAGGCCTCCAAATCAGCAAAAGCAAAGTACAGCTGCCTTTTCATTCCTGAAGCTGTCGGACAATGAATATGGCATCATTGATCCCTTTGCCTGGCATAAACCCACACTGCATATCATCATTATTCACTCTTTCCCTTATCATTACTTCTTGAACTGTCTCCATTGCCGTCATTATGTGGCCCAAAAGTTTTATATGGCCTTCATGGATTTGGAGAAAGCATATGACAGGATGGATAGACAAGGAATATGGAAAGTATTAAGGATATATGGAGTAAATGGGAAGTTGCTGAATGCTGTGATAAGTATATGTAAGGCTGCGGTGTGTGTGGATATTGAACTGAGTGAATTTTTCTGTTTGGATTTTGGATTGAAACAGGGATGTGTCATGTCCCCATGGTTGTTCAATCTGTATATATGGATGGGGTTATAAATGAGATAAAAGGTAGGGCATTGGATGTTGGAGCAGCTCTAATGTAAGAGGGCAGCAGTGTTTGGAAACTCCCCATACTGTTGTTTACAGATGATACTGTACTGTTAAGTGAAGTTGAAGGGGAGCTGCAAGGCTTGGTGGATGAGTTTGGGAGTGTGTGTATGAAACGGAATTTAGAGGTGAATGTAGAGAAGAGTAAAGTTATGGTTTTTGAGCTATATGAAGTCAACTGAATGTACAGCGAGGCTGGATGAGGAGGAAATGGAAAATGTGAGTGTGTTTAAGTACTTGGGTAGTGTGATGAGTAGGGATGGAAGTCTAGAGGCTGAAGTGCTTGAAAGGGTACAGCAGGGAAGAAGGGTTACTGGTCCTTTGAAAGCAGTGATAAGGAACAGGGAAGTGAGCATGGAAGTAAAAAAGTCATTGCATGACAGTATTGTGATATCAACTCTGATGTAAGTAAGTGAAGCTTGGACCTTGTTGGAAGGCAAAAGTCAAGAGTGAGAGCAGTGGAAATAAGTTATTTGAATGGAGCATGTGGAGTTACATGGAGAGACAGACACAAATAAGGAAGTGAAGGAGTGCTGTGGTGTGGATGTGATAGAAAACGTTAAGATAAATACATTGAGGTGGTTTGGCTATGTTGAGAGGATGGAGAGGCTGAGGATGAGATAGAGTGGAGAGGTATATGAGAGAGGGGATGTGTGAGCTGGAAGCAGTATGGACAGGGTGACATGGAGGCAATTTGTTTGTGGCCACCCCTTATGGGATTGAGGTGTCTGGCAGTAGATAGATAGATAGAATTTCCTCTTCCAGGGAATCACTCTCCCTCTTGTATATAATTACAGTCACACTCTTCAGTGAGTCTTCTAGGACAATACACTCATGTACAGTAAAACCTCTTTGAGTCGGAATAACGGGCTGAGTCCATTCCGACTTCACTGAAATTTCGACTTACGGAAAGTGTGAGGCCTCACAAAAAAAAAAAAAAAAAAAAAAAAAAAAAAAAAAAAAAAAAAAACCCTGCTTGCAGAGGGTGTAATCCAAGCAAAAGGAAGGCCTTTTGGTAGGGTATAGAGGTGTTAGGGGGGCACATAATCACTTCTGTAGAACATTTGGGAGCCTTGGAAGCCCTGCTGGTAACATAAATGTGCAGAACACGGAGTCGCAACAGGAGCAGGCACAAGAGAGTACCGACGCTGGTAGTGGCAGACTAGACTGATAATGGGCCCTCATAGGCTAAAACATGATGAGCCTAGTGGATCATGCGGAGATTGGGCTTCCATCAGATGATGTTTTACGACTTAGGGGAGTTTTTTCTTGGATTTTTATGAGTTTTTTTGAAAAATTAAAAAAAAAAAAATTCATCAATGAATATCATATGCCATGCTGACTTAAGCATAATCCCGACTGAAAGGGTTCCAACTTATGGAGGTTTTACTGTACTGTATAATCATATTTATCAGATCGGTAACCAAACCAACTCCCCTGTCTCATAAGATCTTCAGCATTTCAGCAGTCAACCCAGACACACCTGTCACCTTCCTCAGCTGCATCCTGCTTATTTCCCTGCAATATTATTTATTGAAAGAAGCTAATATAATCAGAAAGTGTTAATTTGACAATGGTATATATTCTTGGACACAGGACGACCAGGGTAATGAGGTGTGGATTTGCCCTACTTGTGGCAAACAAGATGATGGCTCCCCTATGATTGGCTGTGACACTTGTGACGACTGGTACCACTGGTGAGTTGATTCAGTGTGTAATAACTTACTTCCTACAACAGTACAGTAAACTGTTTGTTGTGTTAGTTTCTTTGTTAGGTTTGCCATGCTTAATCTAACTAATATGCAATCAAGTGTTGCATATCCATTGCATTGTTTGCACTTTCTGTTGTCTATTTATAATATACATTAAATGGAAAGATTGCTCCTCATGTACTATCTATCTATATACCTAGGCAGCTTCCCCCAAGGAAAGAGAGCTACCTACCTCCTCATGTACACGCTCTCAAAAATTTTTCAGCACTCCTAGCTCTGATACCCTTCACAACGATCATTGTTACAGACAGCGAGAATACATGGTGTAGTTGGTACCCCTGTATTTCTCTCCCTCTTCCACTGGATTTCATCGTTAGCAGACGAATTAACACACCAGCAACACAGGGCCAGGGATACTAATCACACACCGTAATTCAGGAGTTGATTCAGAATGTCTCGTGTGGTGTGGCATAATGTATCGTGCCGTAAAAGTGCCAAAAATTTTCTTATAGCCTGTACATTGTCACAGTCTCAACATTGATTTTGACCTACATGTTTAACCATTACACACCTTACCAAATTGGTCTTCATGTACATTGGCAGTCTCTACATAGATTTTGAGCCAAATACTTAACTGTCACACACCTTGCCAAATTGGTAAACCACTTGTGAATTAAAAAAAGGGATTAAAGAATCCCCCGAGCTAGACCTTACAGTGAGATCATATAGCCCTGCTAGGTAACAGGAGGGCGCTACCCCTCCCGGCACGGCAGTCCCGGGCGCGGCTCGAACTCGCGACCCCCCGGTCCCGAGCTTGATGCTCTACCTCTGAGCCACCGTGCCCCCTCAACTTGTGAATTGATACTGCAAAGTAAATCCCTAGTCAGCATTTTTCTTCATGCAGTCTACACAAACAGAACTACTGCAGCACCACAGCTTAACAAAACCAGAAAAACAAACATGATAATGACAAAACATGACCAACTGATTTCTTTCAGGTCAGTAAGCCAACTGTTTTTACCAAGACCAAGGATCCAAATGCAGAATTCTCTTTAATGGCATTCCACACAACTTCTTTTCCTCTCAGTCTTAACTTTTTCATCCAAGACCTCTCATCCTCCACCCATGTTTGCTGTTGTACTGTCAACTTGGCAATAGCATTACAAGACACTTCAAAATATTCTGATACAGCAGACTTGCTTCAATGATACATGCTCTTGAAAGTGTCTGTTTAAGACTTGTACTACATTACATACATACTGTAGTCATGGCTCATATAAATATAATGACTGCTTCATTTTGAAGACCAGTCATCAATCCTTTCACCTCAGACAGATGAGGACTTCAAACTCCCATTCATCACCCCTTGACCAACCACTCCCCTTATGCATGTGTCACTGTAATCTTGAACATATAGTAGATACAAACACACGCACAAGTTCTTTCACCATACAATATCTTAGTGGTAGGTGGAGGCACTCACCATCCACTCACTCAGTGTAGTACTACCTCAGGTGACTACACCGATTGGACACGTGAGAGAGCTTCAAGCACTATGGTAAACAATATCCCAGGAAACCATTACCACTTTAGGTGGAAGCACATAACCAGTGGATGCCTAGTTATCAAGTGGGTTACAGCACTCCATCCAGATGTTGCTTAAGAAGGTTTACATCTGAGGAGTAGTTAGAGCTTACTGCTCCCCCAGTGCCACAAAGAAACTAGTCACTCATGTCTTAATTGTCAGAACCAAGTAATCTAGCCCTGTGCCTCAATGCTCTTGATGGTGGAAAAAGGATTGGATGATAGGTTTGTTGACAAACATCATTGCAAAGGCCAATTATAAACTCAGTGCTCTGGAAACACCTTACAAGAACTGCTTTTGGCCAGCATAAAGAATCGCTGAGTATAATTTACACAATAGCTTATTTCCATAGCCCATGCAGAGCTTATGCCACAAGAGTTAGACTTGGAAAGTATTCAGTAAAACACTTGTTATTAATAATGATACACAAAGATCACAAATATGGATCACCACCAAGAAACAAACGTATTTTAGTGTACACTCAGTTATGGACCACATTAACATATGAGACAATCAGTTCACTGATTTAGCCTAAAATCCATCCCAGCTCTTGTAATTTTAGGTTACATCACCCACTACAGGGAAAAAATGCAATACACTAATAATACTGTACTTGAATGCCTGTATACCATATCCAGATTTTAATCTGTTCTTTTAAATATCCACTTCCTGTCATCCAACAGTATGCTTGTAATGTATGCATGTATGAGTTGTATACTGTAGTGGCTGGCATGTCTTGTACATGCAAGCCCCGGTTTAACGATGCAATTGGTTGGGTCAAATCCCATCGCTAGACAGGGTATCACAAATCGGGGACAATTTAACATATAAAGTTTAGGGATGTGTTTTTGAGCCTTGGGTTTCCCCCCAACCAAGTCTTAAACCCACCCAAATGAGTAAAAAAAAAAAAGCTTAAACCCAATGTAAATGACCAGACAGCTGTAAAAGAAGCTAACGCGAGCCTACCACCTGTAAACAACTCGATAAAACCAACAAATTAAATCTGAAAATCTGAAAACTAGGTCAGAAAATATCAAACACCTCTCATTACTTCTTGTAAGTCCATGTCCAGTCCTGGTCGTCATCCTTGCTATCCCCTTGAGTCTAGGGGACGTGGTGCTCCCTAGGACTCACTTATTCTCCTCAAAGCCCTCGAACCCCATCTCTGGGGGAGGGTCAGAGTGGGGGTAGAAGCCTGGCAAGGTGGGGTGATGGTAGTGGGAGACTGATCCGCTGGCTCTGGGGGTGGCAATGGGGTTCAGTGCTGTGACTCACGAGGTGGTGATGGGGGTGCGATGCCCATCGCAAAACCAGGGGTAGGCCTACGATAGGCAGGGTAGGGTGGTATTTCTACCTCCAACAATAAGTCGGGGTATTGTAAATTGGGGTTTGCTTGTACTCAACCACAGCCATTAATAACATTTAGCCAAATGATATCCTCCATAAACTCTTTAGAAATTCATCCCAGTAGGCCTGCCCATCCCAGATGTTTAAATTAACCCTAGTCAGACAGCAGTACGACTGTAACCCTTCGCTATTTCAGTACCAAAGAAAAACTCATAAACAGTCCATTCTGTCGTCAGTGTAATATCACCCACAACACTGTAGCACATGTATGTGTCGTGGTCTTCTATGTAACAGAAAATGTCATGGAGTGCCCAGATTAGGCAGTTACATTTCAGCAGTCCATTATATTCATGTTTGTGAGAAAAGGGTCACAACAACAACTAATTATTACTGGCAGTACAATGACGTTTTCGTTTTTGTTTTTGAAGGCTCCAACATGCTTGCATGTGTCGGCCTTGGTCACCTAATGGCGGCTCTCCACGCTGCTCGATCTCTGGCAGCCTCCTTATTCAGTCCCTTAACCCTTAAGTCACATTTAATGACCTCGTCCCATGTCTTTCTCGGTCTACCCCTCCCCCAATATTAACACTTCTCACCCTCTGCACCCAATTATCATCCCCCATCCTCTCCACATGTCCAAACCACCTCAGCCTACCTCTCCTCATCACAACACCAATACACTCCAGTCTCATCCTACCTCTCAACTCTTCTATCGTAAACCCAGCCCCTCCAGGCCTTGCACGCAGGGACGCACTGCACATCCACCTAATCATTGTCATTTCTGTACGTTTAAACCTGCGAATATCTTCTTCCTTTACTGCCCAGGTCTCACTACCATACAGCATCACACTCCTAACACATGCTGCATACAAAGACCCCTTAGCACGTAAGGAGAGTCCTCTCAATGTCAGGAGAGGCAACAGCTCCCTGAACTTCTTCCAACCACTTCTCACTCTAGCAACCGAGTTAACTCCAGCCCCACCTCCGGCACATAACATGTCTCCCAGATAACAAAACTCCTCCACACACTCAAGAGACTCACCTGCAAGTTCAACCCTCTCACACCTAACAATCTCCACCTGCTCTCCCCGACACACCGCACACATGAAATCAGCATTATCTCGCAGTCTACCTCTAATACCACTACATCTCTTGTGCACCCACTTATCACAAACACTGCACAAGATGGAATTACTTCCCACACCCATGTGGCAAACTGCACATGGCCACTCTCCCTCTCCTCTGATTGTACCGCCACCAACCCTAGATATCATCACTTTTGTTTTATCTGCATTTACCCTTAAGCCCTTGTACCCCATACCATCTCTCCACTTCTTAAATCTTTCCTCAGCCTCCCCTTCATTCTCAGCAATCAACACCAAATCATCAGCATACAACATCTCCCATGGGAGTCCATCTCTGAAGTCACGTGAGAGGGCTTCAAGCACCATGATAAACAACAAGGGACTCAAAACTGACCCCTGATGCACACCAACATTCACGGGAAACTCATCACTCAAAACTCCATTCACTCTTACCTGGGTGCGAGCACCCGTGTACATGGCCATAACCACCCTAACCAGCCACTCTTACAACCCCAGCTTTCTCATTGCCCACTTCACCACTTCTCTAGGGACTCTGTCAAAAGCCTTTTCCAAATCAACAAAAACAAAATACAATTCCCTTTTCTTTCCAATATATTTTTCCTGAAGCTGTCGAACAATGAATATGGCATCAGTGGTCCCCCTGCCTGGCATAAACCCAAACTGCATCTCATTGATATTCACTCTTTCTCTAAGCATACCTTCTAGAACTCTCTCCATTACTTTCATTATCTGATATAGGAGCTTTATACCTCTGTAATTTCCCCTTTCCAGGGCATCACCCTTCCCTTTGTACACATTTACAATTACACTCTTCAGCCAATCATCTGGGACCACACACTCATATATAATCATATTTATCAGGTCAGTGACTAACCTCACCCCAATATCTCCTGAGGCCTTCAACATTTCAGCAGTCAACCCAGACACACCTGCCGCCTTCCCCACCCGCATCCTGCCTATTGCCTCACTCACAGTAGCAGCGTCAATCAAAGGCCAAGGGCCAAACCCTGGATCAGCTGGCTCCAAACCTTCCCTATCCCAATCAAACTCCTCATTCAACAACCGGCTATAATGCTCTCTCCATGCATCTTTAATATCCTCACTGTT
>JAGKTI010007508.1:0-12536 GCA_018397915.1 Birgus latro
ACACACACACACACACACACACACACACACACACACACACACAGCAAAGATCAACTTCTATCAACATTACATCATTATACCCTAAACAGGCATTAAACAGAACTCTTATTTTTTTTGTAGAGATGAAGAATTCATGGGCCAATATTCTACACACAAAAATGAACACCAATGAGGGATGAAAACTGCTATACATCATAAAAGTTGGATCTGCACATGAGCATGAAGGGTGAGAGCTACACAAAATGACACAATGGCAACTTCCTAAAACAAGCCACAAGTAGATACTGTGAATGTATGGGCTAAACAATCTTTGTTGAGTAGGACCTGCCTTCTGATTTATATACAATAGCACAAACTCAAGTGCTTCACTCACTTGCTTGGTGCGACCTCCAAAACAAACTTTTACAAGGTAAAATATAAAACCGCACACACATATATAGATATATATATATATATATATATATATATATATATATTTTGTCAATGATTGGAAATGTTAAGAGTGAATTAAGGAACCTAAATTACCAGTCAATAGTATTGCTTTTATGTGCATTGTATGGCAAGGAAAGTGACTACAAATACAAGTTTATATACTAAACACACGCATACTAGTGTGAAATATACGTGCCTTCCAGAAAGACTTAAATGAACATTGTAATACACATTGATGTTAAACACCACTTTTGCACTATATTGTGTGTACATGTAAATTGCCGACAGATGATATGATGAAACTGCTCTGTCTTTCTTTGTGCTCATGCACTCTTGCTTGTTGCGGGTACTAATGTCAAGCATGGTTTTAAGTATTTCCATCAGCTAAGCATATTAAGCTGAGGGTAGACTTAAAATCAGGCATAACATATAATCTATTTGAGTATAGTCAAGGGAACACACAGTACAGTACTCATTACATACAAATAACCATGAAACTGTGACACATGACTGCAAAACTCAACAATGTACTTAAAAAAAAAAAAAAGTGATGAAAATTATCTAGCCATCTATCTATCTAAAGTCAGACGCCTTAATCCTGTATGGGATGGCCACAAACAAATCGCCTCCATGTCACCTTGTCTCATGCCATTATACCATATAGAAGTCTCAGGTCTGCCTCCTATCAGTCACACTGATGGCAAACCATTTTCAAGTTTATATCTCACCATCTGAGGCTTAATGCACATTTCATGTAGAAAAATGAAAAAGACACTCAGTTCCAATTTTCACTAGAATTAAACCTTCATGCTGTGATTCAAACAGCAAACAAACAGCTACAGTACTATGCGCTGACCACAATATAAAAATCAACGTACACATTTCAGCTCAATCAGCACATGCAGAAATTACTTTTCTCTACTTTCTGCTTAATCTTTTCATAACTGAGCAATCAACATGATTAGGATTCTTATCACTGTACCAAAGCATAAAACTTCTCACCATTTCTTCGTTTGCATTTAATACTATGAGTCAGAGCTGAAAACAGACTACTGTACTACACAAGTTTTTATCCAAGATATAAGCTCTTTTCCAATTCTGATGCTTAGACAAGTTGCCATGGAAACTACCAGATACCTGTAGTAATACTTTCAGTTTACAGAACATAATCTTTGGCCATTTATTACTGTTAAAATTCCCAAGTTAATTAAACGCTGAATTAACTGTTGCCTGCTCTTGACTCAAGAAGTTTCATAATACAAAACAAAGAAGATATTTATTATAATAAGCTGAAGAAAGATGCTTAGGCAAAATACTCATGCTTTGGTCCCCTAGACACCATAAGCACAGATAGGACAAAAGAAAATTTTAACAGGTCAAGCCTATGAGGAGTAAGGTTAATACAAAATCAGGAGAAAGTCTCAATAGTGACACTTAAAATTAATGTATGCTACTGTGGTCAAATGCAAAATTCTGAATATGAAATGGTGAACATTAAATAATGACATATGCCCTGACAGTGTCTCATGTAGGATCTAACAGACGATATAGAAAAACAAAGATGGAGATAAAGAGGAAAAAGATTAATACTGGAATGCAGTCACCACACAACAGACTTTGTATTCACTCCAGGAGAATACCAGCAAGCACGTATGACAGCTACTTGTATATATGTGCATATGCTGAGTCACTTTCTGGACACAAACGCTTATTGAATGCCACCTTCTGGACACACACACGTACTAACTGCCACCTTCTGAACATGTGTACTCATTTAATTCCCCTGTATCATCTGGAGGTATAGTTGCCATGGTGCTGCTTCTACTGCAGACAGGACTGAATTTTCTCAATCCATTCCTGTGCCGCCTGCCCATCTGAGGCACAAAAGTTGTACAGACGTCTTTTCGTTGAAAGCTGTGAATGAAAAGAAGACATAGTTGCTCTGATCTGCATAATAAGAAACAATACAAAATATGCCATTCATATAATTTTTAATATACTGGAGATAAACTGCTGAGAAAAGTCAATGAAATAATTCCTCAGTGAAGTGAACTGAACAAAACTACAGAATCAGAACTTATCTTGTGATCTTATATGACTAGAAGTGAATTACTCACATCAAAGAAGGCTCTTTCATCAATCTTCTTAGGTGCACCTTGTGTTGGTGTGGAAGGTATCACAGACACAACATCAGACAACTCTGTCACAAATGAAAACCAAGATGTTAGTACACATCAACAAGTACTGTAATAAATACTATACCTTATTCGATTTAATCTAAGAAGAGAAGAGCCTTTCGCTTTTGAAAGCTGGCAACTGATTGGTTGTCTGAGTGCATATGAGTAAGTATTTACTAGAGCAATCGTATTGTCAAATGGTTACTGTAACCCTTATAATACAAATTATTAAAATACATTGTTACTAATGAATGCATTCAGACAACCAATCTGCTGCCACCTTGCAAAAGCTTAAGATTCTTGCTACAGTCGTCATTGTTGTCGTCATCCTCCTCCTCCTCCTCCTGTCAGATAGCTTGCCTCTTCCTGAGAACCCTCCCTCCCTTCTCCCCCTCCCAACCCTTTAGAACCTTATCAACAAACTATCCTCTAATCTTTTATCAGCATTGGCATCTATTCCTGTGTTGCCCCATGAGGAGCATAGAAGCCCAGGTCTAGGCAAGTTGGTCCTGACATTTAAGATGAGAGTGGCAAGCCTCACTCATCCCAGAGTGGCATTACATGAGCAATAAACACCAACCACCTCATGGATATAAACCTTCACAGGCTAAATCCAATTGGAGTGCCTTAATTATCCACTAAACCACCAGATGCCATAATTTGGCTATATGGTTACCACCCATCACAGTAAATGGTTTTCTGGTGTACAGGAAACCGTTTGGTTTGTCACTCAGTGTAGTCACCCGCAGACAGAATGATGAGGATGAATCATATGATTTCCTTATCCATCCACTATACATTCTCTAAACTAAACACATTTCTCAACAATCCTAATCCCACTGCTCCTACTCATGATTTTCTGCTTTCATCCCAAACCCAAGTCTCATTCATATATCCCACTGTAGGCAACAACACACCCTCCTATCTACATTTTAAAATAATTCTGCTTTCTAGGTAAACTCAAACAGCTTTCCTAAACTCATAATAAATTTAATACTTACTCTCACCAGAACATGGCCAACATATAATCTGGACAGCTCTTATGATCATATCAGGCCTTACCAATGATGCCTTTGAAGTGTGCATCATCACTAGTGTCATAGTAGCGTAGCTGATGCTTTACGATGTCCAACACAAACCATCTCTGCTTCCAGTTCTTGAGTAGTGATCCTCGTTTCCATAGGTACCCCTCATGAGTTCGGTTTTCAGCCACATTGGAGGAGAACTGCTCATAATACTGGTGTGAGGTTGTCTGAAGTGATGCCACACCTAATACAAAATGGAAACGAATACAAATACAATTAGTAAGTCTTTGAATATCTCTCTCTCTCTTACCTCCTTTACTTGCAGAAATCTTTAAGTCACTGGAAACAAAGGAAGTGCCAGAAGACTGAAAGCTAGTAGATGTGCCCCACCTTTAAGCATGGGGATCAAGAATATCTTGAGAATCATCATCCAATTAGCCTATCACCATCCAATTAGCCTGACTTCTATCATGGCAAAACTGTTAGGAGAAATAATTGTAGAAAGGATAACTGAACACCTGGAAAATCACAACCTGATTATGGACTCCCAGCATGGGTTCACACAATATACAGTAACTGCAGAACATCTGAGGAATGGGTTAAAAAAACAACAAATACTTTCATTTTCATTATTCAGTATCTACTGTGGCCACCACGTCTTCAAAACAGCTTAAATATGACACGGCAAGGAGTCGGCATGGTTTCTGCATACGTAGCCAAGATCAATTTCATACATCCAGATGTCTCTGATGGCATCAAGAAAGTAAAGAACTGAAGGGGTGTTCCATTCTTAGAGTTTTAACTGCACGTGAGACCACAGCTCCGTCATGGGATTCAGGTCTGGAGAATTCCCAGGACACTGAAGGACATTTACCTGCTTGTCATATAACCATTTCATGACCTTCTTTGCCTTGTGACATGGTGCAGCATCTAGCACAAAGAGGTTGCAGCCATAGTTCTAAAAAAAAATCGCGTGGTCACAAAGAACTTCAACGTAATGGTCTACATTCATCGTCAGGTTCTTGGGATGCACATAAAATCCCCCTCGACCTAACTCTCCACTGAATCAATAATAAATAATGACTCAATTGGGGTGCTTGACAGTCATGTGCACATAACAAGTGTCAAGGGGACTCATCTGTAAGGGACATCTCAGCTTGCCATGCCTTACTGCACCACACTGGAAAGTCAACTCATTGCTCCATATGACCCTTCTCCAGTCCTCAATGGTGAAACCTTTTTATTTTTTTGCAAAACTGATATGGGCAACATGCATCTTGTGAGTCAGCAGAGGTTTTCTGGTCACCGAGCAGAAGCATGTTCATGTGTTTTTGGCAATGCTCTTGAATGGTGCATTCAGCAACATTTCCAAGGAGGGTGGGTTTGGCTGCTTCAGTTGTCTTCCTGCAATTCATGGATTTATCAATACTTTCCTCTTGATACTTGTCAGTAACTGCTGAAGTCTTTCTGGGACACCCTGACACATATTTACAGGATGGAACTTCACCTTGATGCATATCCTTGGCTTTTACAAGGAGGTTGAATACGGATGACTTGCTCTTCCCTGTACATTAACAGATCTCCTTCACTAACATTTTTGCCTCCCTCAGGGCAAGAAGCCAAGCCTTTTCTTGCTAGATGAGAATCTTGTATCCTATTCTGAGGTGTGAGTGGGCAGCAGTGGGACAAACAGCAAAGGAAGCAAAAAAATCCAAGCAGTGCACTGAAGCAGAAAAAAGGGCCCAGAAATTGCTAGGCTACATCCACAGGCAGTTCCATTAGAAGAATAAAGAGACTATTCTTCCACTCTATGTGAATTTTTCATTTCATTCAAATAATGAGAGCACAAACATCAATGTATTTAGCTAAGAAAAAGGTTTGTCCTGAAAATGAGAGGGTATGCTAACTTTTTTTTTTGGTGATTTTTTTTTTACTAATCATAATGGAGCATCTTTTCCTCACTCTAGTGAGTAAATATGTTAATATATTACTTGCGATTAGTGATGCTTGAAGCACAAAAAAGAAAGTAAATTGGCTGACTGTCTTTTAATGTATTCAATTGAGTTATCAGGTGAGAAATGGTAACTTTTGGGAGTTTGTGGCTAAGGTAATTCTGCAATAGTTTCTGGAAACAGTTCCAAAACAAAAAGTGAAGCTGATACTGTCACATTTATACCTTACCATTTCCAAGGTTGAGATGCTTAGTTGATGGAATTAAAAGTGCTCCATTTAGAAACACTGCTTTCAATATACTGCAGCTTCAGCCATTACAAAAATAAAAAAGTAAAACCAATCAACTCAAGGACTATTTTTGTCCTTTTGCTATCATGAAATCTGATTTTACCAAATTCATATCCTAAAACTGTTCCTTAATCAAAGAGAATAAAAAAATAAAACCAATCAAATCAAGGACTATTTTTGTCCTTTTGCTATTATGAAATCTGATTTTACCAAATTCATATCCTAAAACTGTTCCTTAATCAAAGAGAGTTCAGTCATCATCATCATCATCATAATGATAATAATAATAATCATCATGACTTTCTTTCCCATTTAAGGATGGGGTGAGTAGGATCAAGAATAAATACTAGAATGCCTTATCTGACTGACCTGAGCCAACAGAAGTAGTGTCAAGGCTACTGGGCTTAATAGTGGTTTGGATGCTGACTCCCGCCTCCCGCACTGAGGACTTGAAGCGTGTGCAATTCTTCGGTACCAATTCTATGCATTTCTCATGGCAGTTGTAACCACAATCCACACATCGCAGACCAGTCTAAGATGGACATAAGTGAGATTTACTTTTTTGCTCTTAAATTATCTTGTAAATATAATGCTGTACTGCATACTTATATATAGGAAATACTGTAGTACAAAAGGCTACCTATTACTAGGAGGTGAATTAAAAGAAATCATCATCACCATTCAGACCTTCTGTCCCACCTAAGGATGGAGTGAGATAAGATCTTGAAAACAAGATGAAAGAGAAAGTGTAGGTGGGAAAGAATTATCAACAACATGCCCAGTTTGGCCATGTGGAGAGGATGGAGAGCAAGAGACTAACGAGGAGAGAGTATGTGACTGAGGTGGAGGGGGGGGAGAGGGAGGAGAAGGCCAAGGATGAGATGGAGGGATGGAGTGGAGAGGTATATCAGAGAGGAGGATGTGAGCTGGAAGCAGGGCAATGAAATGGTGGGGGGCAGAGCGACACGCAGGCGATTCGTTTGTGGCCACCCCTTACAGGATTAAGGTGTCTGGCAATAGGCAGACAGATGCCCAGTGATACAGGCCAGACACTCATCCACACGTCAAAAAACAAATTACCTCCTCCTCCTCCTATTAAGTGAAGCTGCATAAAGACTTAAGAAGTACAGTACATTCATCATTAATTTATTCATCATCTAATCCTGTGTTGCCCCATGAGAAACACAGAAGCCCAGGGATAGGCAAGTTGGTCCCAACGTTTAAGATGAGATTGACCAGCCTCAATCATTCCTGAGTGGCATTACATGAGCAATAAACCCCAACTACCCCTTGGATATAAACCTGCACTGGCTCAATCTGATTGGAGCACCTTAATTACCCACTACATCACCATGCACCATAATTTGGTTAAATGGTTACCACCCACTGTAGTATATGGTTCCCTGGTGTACAGGAAACCATTTGGCTAGTCACTCACTGTGAGTTGCCCATAGACAGAAGGGAGAGGAAAGAATGGAAGAAAAAAAAAGACAGAAAAGGATGGAAGGAGAGAAAAGAGGAAAGGGCAGGCACCCAAGAGCAGCACTACATTGAGTGAGTGGATGGCGAGCATCCCCACCAACTTGAAATTAATTAGTACCAACCTTGAGTGGCCCCCACAGAAGAGAGGTGCAGTGGTCACAATATGAAGGAGTGGTGTTGTTGTACTTCTCAAAGCGGTGTGGGTGGGAGTAAACCCCCTGAGGAGTGTCTCCACCTCCACCAGCCCCGCCTGCTCCACCACTGCCCCCACTGGCTTTGCCTCGCACTAATATTTCGATGGTGCTGCGCTTGTGTACACTGCGACCATGATGGCGTACCAGTGCTGTTGTCATTGATACCTGACGCTGAGGAATAGAAAAACATAAATATGTCTCTCTCTCTCTCTTGCACACAATATATATATATCACCATCATCCAGACCTCTTTGCCCACCTTAGGGCAGGGTGAGGAGTAGCAATGTCCAGACAGCCCAAATCTGCCCAATCCAATGGGCCACACTTCCATTCACTCACCATTCAAGCCCCCGGAATCCTAGCTTTATCCGATATGCCAAAAACATTCACCACGTTCTGTGGTTTCACATAAACATACCCGACAGAGTCAATCTGCATGCTGTCACATTAAAAAGGGATGCCAAATCCCTGATCATGCTCTTCTCACAATATTCATCCAGGCACCTTGATCTCTTGTCAGTCCCCTAGCCTCTCTGACTTGCAAACCTCTCTTCCTCACACACTAATCCACCGTATCCATCCACCTTCTCCTTGGCCTACCTTGCCTCCTCCCTCCTTCAAATTCACTCAGATAAACTTATTTCACCACTCTATTACTATCCATTCTCTCCACATGACCATACCATCTCAATACACTCTCTTCGATTCTGCTGTCCACCGACATCCTCACTCCACATCTTTCACAACTCACATTACAATATATATACATATACAGTACATCTATCTCTCTATATATTTATATAAAATCTGGATAAGTCGACCCAGCCAAAGGAAGAATTTCTGATAAGTCTCCCTCTGACCGAGGTGTGACTTACTGTTTATTCAAAGGGTTACATTTCAGTTTCTTATACTCCAAGTGCTACATTTTAGTTTATTATACAGTATTTCAAATGTTACATTTTAGTTTAACTAATTGCAAAGTGAAGTAAATAAGTGCAGAAATTCACGTAACTATATCACCTGCACCACTCCACCTACCCCTCCACCTATGCAACCTCCTGGCCTAGCCTATGACATGCACCAAATTGTTTTTACTGTTAATTTTTTCTGCTTTATAAAAGCTTCTTTAGTTTAGTGTTAATAAACAAGTAACCACATATAATTTGCGACTATTGGGGGGGTAATATATATATATATATATATATGAAAGCTGGGAAACCAATCGGTAAGGGATGCCTTTTATAGTGAGATGAGGAGAGTGGTGGCTGAACAGGAAGCCGTAGATAGAGGCGTTAATGAACAGTATAGAACCCTTAAGAACAACCTCTTGAGAGTTACCGATGCAATATGTGGTTGGACATGTGGCCCACCAAGACATAAAGTAACTTGGTGGTGGGATGAGGGCGTAGAAGCCGCAGTTAAGGAGAAAAGAAGGCTTTTCCGGGAATGGAAGAAGGGTGGTAACAGGGAGGAGTACTTGGGTGCCAAGCGCAGGGCTAGAAGAGAGGTATACAGGGCAAAGTCTGAGTCACAGAGACTTTTACTTGATAATCTAAATCATGGAGAAAGGAAAAATGTGATTTTTAGGGTGGCAAATCAGGTGAAGAGGGATACTCGGGACATTGTAGGTGAGCAGTGTGTGAAGAATGATGAAGGAAGGGTAGTGGTGAACAGTGAAGATATTAAAGATGCATGGAGAAAGCATTATAGCCGGTTGTTGAATGAGGAGTTTGATTGGGATAGGGAAGGTTTGAAGCCAGCTGATCCAGCGTTTGGCCCTTGGCCTTTGACTGACGCTGGTACTGTGAGTCAGGCAATAGGCACAATGCAGGAGGGGAAGGTAGCAGGTGTGTCTGGGTTGACTGCTGAAATGTTGAAGGCCTCAGGAGATACTGGGGTGAGGTTAGTCACTGACTAATAAATATGATTATATATGAGTGTGTTGTCCCAGATGACTGGCTGAAGAGTGTAATTGTAAATGTGTACAAAGGGAAGGGTGATGCCCTGGAAAGGGGAAATTACAGAGGTTATGAAGGAGTCCATGGAGGATGTGCATATGGTGTGAGGAATGCGGAAGGGGAAAGAATACTTGAGTTTGGGGAGGCTATGGACATGATTGTGTGCAACACACATTTTAGGAAAAGAATCAGCCGGTTGATTACGTATGAGTCCGGGGGAAATAGTAGTCACATAGATTATTTTCTGGTCAGGAGGGTTGATAGGAGATTAGTGAGGGATGTTAAAGTTATAGGAAGCGAGGAGTGTGTGCAGCAGCACAAACTGTTGATTTGTGACATGGTGCTTAAGGATCGAGTGATGAGAAGGAGGACATATGTACCTAGGAGGAAAATATGGAAGCTAGGAAACCAATCAGTAAGGGATACCTTTTATAGTGAGATGAGGAGAGTGGTGGCTGAACAGGAAGCCGTAGATAGAGGCGTTAATGAACAGTATAGAGCCCTTAAGAACAACCTCTTGAGAGTTACCGATACAATATGCGGTTGGACAAGAGGCCCACCAAGACATAAAGTAACTTGGTGGTGGGATGAGGGTGTAGAAGCTGCAGTTAAGGAGAAAAGGCTTTTCTGGGAATGGAAGAATGGTGGTAACAGGGAGGAGTACTTGGATGCCAAGCGCAGGGCTAGAAGAGAGGTATACAGGGCGAAGTCTGAGTCACAGAGACTTTTACTTGATAATCTAAATCATGGAGAAAGGAAAAATATGATTTTTAAGGTGGCAAATCAGGTGAAGAGGGATAATCGGGACACTGTAGGTGAGCAGTGTGTGAAGAATGATGATGGAAGGATGGTGGTGAGCAGTGAGGATATTAAAGATGCATGGAGAGAGCATTATAGCCGATTGTTGAATGAGGAGTTTGACTGGGATAGAGAAGGTTTGGAGCCCGCTGATCCAGTGTTTGGCCCTTGGCCTTTGATTGACGCTGCTACTGTGAGTGAGGCAACAGGCAGGATGCGGGTGGGGAAGGCGGCAGGTGTGTCTGGGTTGACTGCCGAAATGTTGAAGGCCTCAGGAGATACTGGGGTGAGGTTAGTCACTGACCTGATAAATAGGATTATACTGTATATGAGTGTGTTGTCCCAGATGATTGGCTGAGGAGTGTAATTGTAAATGTGTACAAGGGAAAGGGTGATGCCCCGGAATTGGGAAATTACAGAGGTATAAAGCTCTTAGATCAGATAATGAAAGTAATGGAGAGAATTCTAGAAGGTATGATTAGAGAAAGAGTGAATATCGATGAGATGCAGTTTGGTTTTATGCCAGGCAGGGGGACCACTGATGCCATATTCATTGTTCGACAGCTTCAGGAAAAATATATTGGAAAGAAAATGGAATTGTATTTTGTTTTTGTTGATTTGGAAAAGGCCTTTGACAAAGTCCCTAGAGAGGTGGTGAAGTGGGCAATGAGAAAGCTAGGGTTGGAAGAGTGGCTGGTTAGGGTGGTTATGGCCATGTACGTGGGTGCTCACACCCAAGTAAGAGTGAATGGAGTTTTGAGTGATGAGTTTTCCGTGAATGTTTGATTTGGTGCTGATTGCAGAGAATGAAAAGGAGGCGGAGGAAAGATTTAAGAAGTGGAGAAATAGTATGGGGTACAAGGGCTTAAGGGTAAATGCAGATAAAACAAAAGTGATGATATCTAGGGTTGGTGGTGGTACAATCAGAGGAGAGGGAGAGTGGCCATGTGCAGTTTGCCACAAGGGTGTGGAAAGTAATTCCATCTTGTGTAGTGCTTTGTGATAAATGGGCGCACAAGAGATGTAATGGTATTAGAGGTAGACTGCGAGATAATACTGATTTCATGTGTGCAGCGTGTCGGGGAGAGTAGGTGGAGACTGTTAGGTGTGAGAGGGTTGAATTTGCAGGTGAGTCTCTTGAGTGTGTGGAGGAGTTTCGTTATTTGGGAGACATGTTATGTGCCGGAGGTGGGGCTGGAGTTAGCTCAGCTGCTAGGGTGAGAAGTGGTTGGAAGAAGTTCAGGGAGCTGTTGCCTCTCCTGTCATTGAGAGGACTCTCCTTACGTGCTAAGGGGTCTTTGTATGCAGCATGTGTTAGGAGTGTGATGCTGTATGGTAGTGAGACCTGGGCAGTACAGGAAGAGGATATTCGCAGGTTTAAACGTACAGAAATGACAATGATTAGGTGGATGTGTAGTGCGTCCCTGCGTGCAAGGCCTGGGGGGCTGGGTTTACAATGGAAGAGTTGAGAGGTAGGAAAGGACTGGAGTGTATTGGTGTTGTGATGAGGAGAGGTAGGCTGAGGTGGTTTGGACATGTGGAGAGGCTGGGGGATGATAATTGGGTACAGAGGGTGAGAAGTGTTAATACTGGGGGAGGGGGTTGGGAGGGGTAGACTGAGAAAGACATGGGACGAGGTCATTAAGTGTGACTTAAGGGTTAAGGGACTGAACAGGGAGGCTGCCAGGGATCGAGCAGCATGGACAGCTGCCATTAGGTGACCAAGGTCGACGCATGCAAGCATGTTGGAGCCTTCAAAAACGAAACGAAAACGAAACGATCACCAGACAGAAAAATCTTTGTCTTATTCCCTACTGAATACTTTTTCTTCTTCACACAGACTCAATACTCACGATGTTCTTTTCACTTCTTGCCTCCATCCTTTGAACTACCCAGTATTTCACCGTATCCACTATTACCTGGTCCCTCAATGAATGAAGAGGAAGCCATAATACAGTACAGGTAGACAACATGAGAGAACAATAGATAAACGAAGGGAAAGACAGAAAAAAGTGACCGTGGCTGTGATCACTACCAAAGCACCATACACATAGTCTCACAGCTGGCGGGAACTGTGCAAACAACATGGCAGACAACAGCTGACAATCGCCTTGCCCACCGGAACCCCATATATTGACGCGAAAGCTGAATTCTTGATCGTGAGACATAAGTTCTTAGAAATTTTGGGCTTTCCTGTGAAAGGTAAATTCGCGAACCCAAATAGCGCGA
>JAGKTI010007508.1:20386-36648 GCA_018397915.1 Birgus latro
AATGAACTGTTGAACATAGAGAATGAAAGTAATGCAAGTATAAGTGGCTGGGGAATGGCAGGGAGAAGGAGGGTTGTGAGAAGAGAGGAAGAAATCACCAGGATGGAAGTGGTGGAAGCAATGAAGAAAGTTAAAATGGGGAAAGCCCCAGGAATTGATGGAGTGTGTGGTGAAATGCTGAAGCATGGGGGAGAGATAGTAATAGAATGGATGTGGAAGGTGTGCAGATTGGCTTGGGAGGAGGGTAGAGTCCCGGAGGATTGGAAGTCAGGTATAATTATTCCTCTGTACAAAGGAAAAGGGGAAAAAGCAGTGTGTGGTAATCATAGGGGCATTTGCCTTCTCAGTGTAATAGGAAAAATATATGGTAGGATACTTATTGACAGAGTTAGGGAAATTACTGAGGAATTAGTTGGAGAAGAACAAGGAGGTTTTAGGAAGGGAAGAGGTTGTGTAGACCAGATATTCATTCTTAGATCCTTAGTGGAAAAGTTTCTAGAGAAGGGCAAGAAGTTGTATGCAGCCTTCATGGATCTGGAGAAAGCATATGACAGGGTGGATAGACAAGGTTTGTGGAAGGTATTAAGAATATATGGAGTGGATGGGAAGTTGTTGAAGGCAGTGAAGAGTAGTGGTGACATGTAGAGGTGTATGGTATGTAGGAGGATGGCTGGGCCTTGATAGCAGGCTGTAAAGCCTATGCCCAGAGGCGGACACATAAAAAAAAAAAAAAAAAAAAAAAGTATGAAGGTGCTAAGGCTGCAGTGCGTGTGGATGGCAAACTGAGTGAATCTTTCCATTTGAAGGTTGGATTGAAACAAGGATGTGTCATGTCTCCATGGTTGTTCAATCTGTATATGGATGGCGTTATAAAAGAGATACAAGGTCGGGCAGTGGATGTTGGAGTGGCCCTAGTGAGAGAGGGCAGTGTCTCGAAACTCCCTGTACTGTTGTTTGCAGATGATACTGTGTTGTTGAGTGAAGACGAAGGGGAGCTGCAAGGCTTGGTAGATGAGTTTGGGAGAGTGTCTAAGAAACGGAATCTAAAGGTGAATGTAGGGAAGAGTAAAGTGATGGTCTTCGAGAGAAGTGAAGCCAGTGAGTGTACAGTGAGATTGGGTGGGAAGGAAATGGAGAATGTGAGTGAATTTAAGTACTTGGGCAGTGTGATGAGTAAGGATGGTAGTCTGGAGGGTGAAGTGCTTGAAAGGGTACAGCAGGGAAGGAAGGTTGCTGGTTCGTTGAAAGAAGTGATAAGAAACAGGGAGGTGAGCATGGAAGTGAAAAAGTTGTTACATGACAGTATTGTAATACCAACTCTGACATATGGAAGTGAAGCTTGGACCCTGTTGGAAGGACAGAAGTCAAGAGTGAGAGCAGTGGAAATGAGTTATTTGAGAGGAGCATGTGGAGTCACATGGAGAGACAGACTAACAAATGAGGAAGTGAAGGAGCGTTGTGGTGTGGTTGAGGACGTGATGGGAAGCGTTAGGAGAAACACGTTAAGGTGGTTTGGGCATGTGGAGAGGATGGAGAGTGAAAGATTGACGAGGAGAGTGTATGTGAGTGAGGTGGAGGGGGCGAGAGGGAGGGGGAGGCCGAGGATGAGATGGAGTGGAGAGGTATTTGAGAGAGGGGGGTGTGAGTTGGAAGCGTGGTAGTGAAATGGCAGGGGACAGAGTGACATGGAGGCGATTTGTTTGTGGCCACCCCGTTCGGGATTGAGGCGTCTGGCAATAGATAGATAGACAGAAATTTGCTTTACACTCGCGTTTAGTCACGTAAGCTGGACAACTGTGACACATGGTTATAATTAGTTTAAACTCGTTGGTTTAGGCTTCAGTATAATTGTCGTATGATTACCACAAAATTTTAAACATCGTAAGTCAGTCCGTCTATGTATGTCGAGTGTGAACACCTTATTTCATACGCCTTGTTAGTTGGTGTAGACGGTAATCTTGCAGAGGAATTTGTCGAAGTCAGTTCCGATGTTAGGACAACTGCGAGGGAGAGCATGTGGCCGAGGGAGTGACGCTCATTGTGATCTTTGACGTCGTGTCGTCCACAGGTGAGTAGTCGACGCACTCTCCATCCCCCCCCCCCATTTTGTTCCTACAATTTAATCCTCTCTATTTGTATTAGTAGGTTGACTGATAATGTTTCCTCTAACTTCCTTTCGTTATGATTGTGATCTTTGACGTTGTGTCATCCACAGATTGCCGTTGTTCCATCGTAGCCGCCTGCCCCGTTGAAAAAGTAACCAAACGGTTCTTCTCATTGTGCCCGTTACACAAATTCACCCCCCATTATCTCTGTATCACGTAATCGAATGTGGAATGGTTTGGTCCATTAGAATAATCTATCCTTTCGAGTGAAGTGTTTAGTTTGATAGAGTTTTGGTATTCACATGTAACTGTTTCCCCTAAAAGCACCGATTATTCATCCAATTTAAAATCTTGAGCCAGTAGTATCTTTCCTTGAATGTGGTATTAATTTATGAATAACCTTTTGAGTTAGTGCATATGTTCCAGACTTGGTGGAGTATTTTGTGGAGGTGGTGTCTCAGGGAGTAGCTTAACGAGTCCGTTAGAGTACTAAATACACATGAGATAGAATTATTTTTGAATTCTGTATTAGGCTAAGAGGTGAATTTATATATATATATATTAGTGTATGTAAATGTAAAATCAGCCATATATCCAACTGTGTAGAACACTTTACATCTTAATGTGATAATCTTCCGAGTATTCAATCACCTGTGGTGATCACACACTTGAAATATTTGATCCTTGTTATATTTAGTCTACCCTGTGATAATCTCAGTGGGAAAGAGAATTTATTTATTTCTGTTTTCTAGGAATTCATAGTCTGGAAAGTAACCTATGGTTAATTTGATCAATATCTAGTTTTCTTGTATGTTTAGACTTAGTAAATATTAGATTAAGTTTTTATTGTGTTTGTACTATTATCTTCTGGGAAGTTTATTGGTGAGACTGAGTGGCCCGCAAGGTGTATTGCTATCTTAAGACTCACGTACTCTAAACTATTCACGCTACCCTAGTCACTTATTCGCAAGGCCTCATTGCTCTATATCATACTTTAGTGGAACTAACAATTCTTTCCCGGCATTCGCTAGGTGGTGGCAGCCTACTCTTGTAACTCTGATTTTTAGTGATGGTATCTCTTCTTATTTTCAGTATTTAACGAGGCCCCCTAAATTCTGGGTTATTACACTGGTGTCAAAGTGGTGGGATTGGCAATTTCCTATTTTATATACAGTCAAAAATCTCATTATTACACTGGTGGAAAATGTGGTGAGTTCTTCTCTTAATTTTTGTTATTAACTGGGAACCTAAATTTTGGATCCTTACATTTGCACTGTTTTCAGGTCAATCTGCCATATTTAGACATCAAAACACACATAGGAATATCCAAAGTAGTGCTAAACACCAAAAAAATCATGCAGAAAAACCACTGAAAACCAAAAAACACCCCACCTAAACACTACTGTATGTACAGTACCCCTCCATATTTTGGCAGTGTTTTCCGATCATTAGTGGTAGGTGGTGGCGACCATCATCCACTCACTTGATGTGGTGCTGCCTACTTCTTCCTTAGCCTTTATCATTCTTTCTCTGTGCCTGCCCTCCTCTCTTCCTATTTCTCCCATCTTTCCTGTCACTTCTTATTGCGTTTCTTTCCTTTACAGATGGCTTTACATTGAGTGACAAGCCAAATGGTTTCCTGTAAGCTAAGAAACCATTTACAATGCTGGGTGGTAACCACATAACCAAACCATACGTGCTCCCTACGTGTCAGCAAGTGGGTTGGTGGAGGGTTAGTGCCCCTCCCTGTAAAAAAAAATAACTCAAAGTCAAATGGCCACCCCTTACGGGATTATGGCATCTGGCAATAGATAGATAGATTTTCCAATCATTCTGCCATATTTTGACATCAAAACATACATAGGATTATCCAAAATAATTTTCAAAACCAAGAAAACCATGAAAAAAAATAAAAAACACTGAAAACTAAACAACACCCTACCTGTACACCACTGTATGTACAATACCCCTCCAAATTTTGGCACTGTTTTCAGGTCAATCTGCAACATTTAGACATCAAAACAAACATGGGAATATCCAAAGTAATGCTAAACACCAAGAAAACCATGAAAAAAAACAATGAAAACCAAAAAACACCCAACCTATACATGACCGTATGTACAGTACCCCTCCTATTTTTGGCACTGTTTTCTGGTCATTCTACCATATTTAAACACCAAAACACACATAGGAATATCCAAAGTAATGCAAAACACCAAGGAAACCATGAAAAAAAAAAGAAAACAAAACAACACCCGGCCTATACACACATGACTGTATGTACAGTACCCTTCCTAATTTTGGTACCGTTTTCAGGTCAATCACCATTTTTAAACATCAAAACACACAGGATTATCCATAACAATGCTAAACATCATGAAAACAATGCATAAACAACAAAAATCCACAAAAAAACTGACAACGGTTTGAAAACCTGTTGTCTGTGACGAGTGATTGCTCCAGGAGCTCAAAAAAAATTCCACGGCCAAATATGCCACCGTAAATTAGTTACAATGGTATAATTCGTATACTATCATCTTCGCTGGTGTTTATACTATAAGATAAGCTAATAAAAACACAAAACTGACAAGTAAGAGTATGAAATTTAAGCAAGAAGAAAGTGTTCAAGTGTAAAACTTACCTTCATATAACTTCCCACCATCTTAGTTCAAAATTTTGCCACCATCCTCCAAGAGCTAAACATATGTCTTGATGCAGAATTTCATGAGCTTTCTCGTGGTTACCTCGGAATATCCATAAGACCAATAGTAGTCGAATAAATTGCAAAAAACTTTGAAAACTCACGAGTCAAAGCTATTACTACGGAAGAGGGTAAGGACTGAGGGTGTGAAAGGGGAGCCAGGAGGGTATGGAGGAGTGATGAGAGGAAGGAAGCGGTGAGGCTGTGGGCAGGATTCTCCCCCTTCTGTCAACAGATGGACAGGTGCTTCTGCCATACAATTACTTGTAGGCTTGCAGTCTGTTGGATGCCGAGTGACCATCCGGAAACACAACGCACCATGGCACTGTGACCGGGGGGCTTTCGACCTTCGATAGTGGTGGATGGCCACTGTCGCTGAGCATGTAATCGTGGCTTGTGGTCTGTGTTCGATGGAGGTGGCGGTTGGGAAAAACCTAGCCCCCGTGGCTGTGTGATACTGGACATTCGGTGAGGAATGCGCATGGACGTTTTGACACTGCATGCGGGTTACAGTCATATTACTCGGGTGCTGGAGGTTTGTTGGGAGTGATAGGACAAGCACGCGATTTTGACCATTCAGTACAGGGGCAGACAGACATTTTAGATATGGTTGTGGGTTACAGACTACTTCTTGCTCATGGCTTGAGCCCAGCGGCCACAAAACTGAATGTTTGGACATGCTGGATTGCCGACCGAAGGTCTCGGACACTTTTCTATCTATCTATCTATTGCCAGATGCCTCAATCCCACATGGGGTGGCCACAAACAAATCGCCTCCATGTCACTCTGTCCCCCGCCATTTCACCACCCCGCTCCCAACTCACACCCCCCTCTCTCATGTACCTCTCCACTCCATTCCTCCATATCATCCTCAGCCTCCCCCTCCCTCTCCCCCCCTCCCCCTCACTCACATACACTCTCCTCGTTGGTCTTTCACTCTCCATCCTCTCCACATGCCCAAACCACCTTAACGTGTTTCTCCTAACGCTTCCTATCGTGTCCACATCCACACCACAACACTCCTTCACTTCCTCATTTGTTAGTCTGTCTCTCCATGTGACTCCACATGCTCCTCTCAAATAACTCATTTCCACTGCTCTCACTCTTGACTTCTGACCTTCCAACAGGGTCCAAGCTTCACTTCCATATGTTAGAGTTGGTATCACAATACTGTCATGTAACAACTTTTCCACTTCCATGCTCACTTCCCTGTTTCTTATCACTGCTTTCAACAAATCAGCAACCTTCCTTCCCTGCTGCACCCTTTCAAGCACTTCACCCTCCAGACTTCCATCCTTACTCATCACACTACCCAAGTACTTAAATGCACTCACATTCTCCATATCCTCGCCATCCAATCTCACTGTACATTCACTGCCTTCACTTCTCTCGAAGACCATCACTTTACTCTTCCCTACATTCACCTTCAGATTCCGTTTCTTAGACACTCTCCCAAACTCATCTACCAAGCCTTGCAGCTCCCCTTCATCTTCACTCAACAACACAGTATCATCTGCAAACAACAGTACAGGGAGTTTACAAACACTGCCCTCTCTCACTAGGGCTGCTCCAACATCCACTGCCCGACCTTGGATCTCCTTTATAACCCCATCCATGTACAGATTGAAGAACCATGGTGACATGACACATCCTTGTTTCAATCCAACCTTCAAATGGAAAGATTCACTCAGTTTGCCATCCACACACACTGCAGCTTTAGCACCCTCATACATACTCTTCACTGCCTTCAACAATTTTCCATCCACTCCATATATTCTTAATACTTTCCACAATCCTTGTATATCCACCCTGTCATATGCTATGCTTTCTCCAAATCCATGAAGGCTCCATACAACTTCTTTCCCTTCTCTAGAAACTTTTCCACTAAAGATCTAAGAATGAATATCTGCTCTACACAACCTCTTCCCTTCCTAAAACCTCCCTGTTCTTCTCCAACTAATTCCTCAGTTATTTCCCTAACTCTGTCAATAAGTATCCTACCATATACTTTTCGTATTACACTAAGAAGGCAAATGCCCCTATAATTACCACACACTGCTTTTTCCCCTTTTCCTTTGTACAGAGGAATAATTATACCTGACTTTCAATCCTCCAGGACTCTACCTTCCTCCCAGGCCAATCTGCACACCTTCCACATCCATTCTATTACTATCTCTCCCCCATGCTCCAGCATTTCACCACACACTCCATCAATTCCTGGGGCTTTCCCCATTATAACTTTCTTTATTGCTTCCACCACTTCCATCCTACTGATTTCTTCCTCTCTTCTCACAACCCTCCTTCTCCCCGCCATTCCCCAGCCACTTATACTTGCATTACTTTCAATCTCTATGTTCAACAATTCATTAAAGTGTTCTCTCCATCTGTTCACTTTTCCTCCATTCTCCATTAGTAATCTACCATTTTTATCTTTCACACCCCCACTAACTTCGCTGGCACCCTGTTTAGCTCTCTTTACCTCTTTCCAGAACATTTTCTTACATTTCCTCCACTTTGCACTCAAATTCCTTCCAAATTCCTCATCCACTCTCTTCTTACTCTCTCTTACTAATCTTTTCACCTCTCTCCTCCTCTCTACATATAACTCTCTTGTCCGTCTCTCAGCTTCTTCGTCGCCCCTGTTCCTCATACATTCATTATATGCTTTCTTCTTTTGTGCCACAGCCTCTCTCACCTCTTCCGTCCACCATGCTGTTCCCTGAACCCCCTTTCGTCTTCTTTTCACCCCATACACCATCCCACAAGCTGCACAGATTTCGTGTGAATATCTTGCACACACATTCCATGTCCCCCATCTGCTCCAATGTATATTTACCCAATCACTCCTCCACTTCCCTTTTATATTCACCCTTTATTCCATCCTCTTGTAACTTTTCTACCCTCCTTGTAAGAACTACTTCCTCCTGTCTTTCCCTTTTTCTCTTCCTCCATCTTGTTTGGATTCTGCTTCTGGCCACCACAAAGTGGTGGTCAGAAAGTCCACTCCCCCAACCTCTATATACTCTTGCATCCATTACACATCTTCTCATCCTTTCATCCACACACACAGTCAATCACTGCCTTCCGTTCATTCAGATCACCATCCATCCTTCTCAACACTCACCATGTATACCTATGGATCATTTTGTGCCTGAAGAGGGTATTAGCTAACACCAACCCCCTCATGGCACAAATGTCCACTAAAGCACTGCCATTCTCATCCATCTCTGCAGGCCCACCCCACTCACCAACCACTCAATCCACCTTCTCATTCCTTACATTTCCATTCATATCTCCAATCAGAAACACTCTCTCATTCCTTTCAAACTTTTCCAAGCAGGCTTCCACATTTGTCCAGAACTCTTCTCTCACTCTACTTTCACGATCTTGCGCTGGCGCATACATGTACACAATCGCCCACATTTGTAGTCCAACTTTCACTCTTACCCACACAATCATTGACCCAACTGATCCATACTCTCTTACATTCTCCTTCCATCTGTTGCTCACAGCAATACACACTCCTTCTTTCACCCTCTCATTCTCACCTACTCCCACGCACATACCCCATCCATACTCCCATTCTCTCACACTCTCACCTCGCCACTTAGTTTCAGTTATTCCACATATATCCACTTTCGCACTCTCAAGCACCTGTACGATCTCTCTCTCTTTCACCTCATCATTCATACTTCTTACATTCCAAGTCGCAATCCTCACCAAGTCCTTTGTCCGGTCCTGTTTCGTTAACATTTGGTCAGTCCTGGTCTGAGGCTTCTTGTTCGTATTTTTAGTTAGTTGTTTTACGGGGTGGGGCACTAACCCACCACCAACCCTTTTAGTTGCTTCTTATGACAAGCAGGGATACTGGGGGAGAATTCTTAAAAAAAAAAACCCTATCCCCAGGGGGGGACACTTTTACATCTGGATAATAGCAAGTAACTCAGATAACAATTTAAAAGAGCCAAAGTCTAGCGTCCGGATACTGAACACGTCCAGATAATGAGCGTCCAGATAACTGAGGGATCACTATATATCACACAATTAGAACAACTGACAGTCTTTGTGTTCATATCATCAATAACAACTCCAACTGTTCTAGAACCTCAAATAAGGAGTTCCAGCAACCATTCCCACCAGTCAAGCAGGGTGGTACTCCCAGGGTGGATGGTAAGCTGATGATAGGGACAGCTGGAGCTCCCGTTTCATTAGCTCTCAGGACTAGTTCCTAACCATCCCCCTTTGTTGAACTTTTTCAGTGGTTCATTAACACAGAAAGTAGGCCAGCATACTCTCCAATACAAGTTTCTCTACCTGTCAACAACAAACTACATGCACATTACACTTCCTTCAAAAATTCAACCAAAATGGCGTCTCATAATCAAGACTCGGAGTCCCCAGGGGTGGGGGGAAGGGGAGACCACAAATGCCTCCATCATCTGCCTCTCTCCCAGCGATGACCCAACAAGATGTCTGCAACCACTGTTTTAATCACTTCTTCGGTATTTCTTCAACAATTGCAGCCTTTCTTCTGACTTTCTCTCTGTTGAGCACCACTTGTCCTCCTCTAAACCTTACCTTTTCTTCCTGAGTCTCAGCTGTCTGAGGCAACTGATAGCAAACTCTTCTCTGTATCCTCCTACTTTCTCTATACTCATTTCAAAGCCAAAGGTGGCTGTTGTGTATATGTACGCAATGATTTATCTTGCTCTCATGTTCCTGAACTTAACTCTTCTGAATTCTTGACTCTCTGGCTTCGGCTTTCCTGTCATCTCTGACGAAATATATCGGTGCCATTTACTTATTCCCTAATTCTACTGACTATGAAAAATTCTTCAACTACCTTACTATCCACTTATCCTTTCTCTGAAATCTCCATTCTAGGAGATTTCAATGTTTGCCACCACCTTTGGCTCTCCTCTCCTTTCACTGATCCACCTGGTGAACATGCCTACATTTTTTCTATCCTTAATGGCCTAGAGCAGGGATGCAGAACCTTTTGGGCTCCTCGGGCCACATGATCAAACTTAAAACTCACAGAGGGCCTCAAGATTTATTTTAAACAAAAATGTAGAAATTTTAAGTGCTTAATGGTAAAAATATAGTACTTAATCCATTACATTACAAAACTATGATTAATCCTTACCTGGCAATCATGACACAGTCTTCTTAATGCAATTTTTGACACTGTGATTCATAGACAAGCTTCTTTATGTTGGGTTGAAACTTTGCTGTTGCCAGTCGCAAAACAGAGTGCAAACTTTCATCACTCAGCCTGCTTCGAATGTCTGACTTGTTTCGACTTAGAAGACTAAATGTTTGTTCACATATATAGGTAGAGCCAAATAAGCTTGCATAAATAGCAGCCTTGCTTCTCAAATAAGGATATTGATCTATGGACAAACAATTATAGAAACTGAGTAAGTCCCCTTCCTTAAACTTTGTATGAAGAATGTCGCTGTTCTGGAGGTCAATCAGTTCTAACTGGGCTTCTACTTCCACGTCTTCAGGTGATACAGAAAAAGTGTTGCTGAACAACATCAAGTTATTCCCTTCTTTCTTGAGGTTTCCAAATCTGCTGTCAAATGCCTCCCTGAGTCTTCTTACTGTTGTTGCATAGTGTTCATTTTTCTTACATACATTGTGTTTCTCACACATTAGTTGGTAGTTTGGGAAGTGTACTAATTCAACTTTGATTAGCTGTGACTGAAACTACTTTAGTTTTTGTTCAAAGGCTGTCACATGGTTTGCTAGCTGAGAAATAAGTTGGTTATTCCCTTGAAGTCTAAGATTTAAGTTATTTAAGTGACTTGTGAGATCAACAAGAAATGCCAGATCGCAGAGCCAATCCACATCGTCAAGTTCTGGGACTACTTTATTCTTTTCATTAAGAAATATCACTATTTCATCCAGAAGACTGATGAATCTCTGCAGTGTATTTCCCCTGCTTAACCATCTAACTTCAGTGAAAAATACTAAATCACCATACTCTGCTTCAATCTCATCAAGAAATTGCTTGAACTGCTGATGATGCAAAGCTGATTGTGACTTAATAAAGTTCACTGTGGAAACTACAACTTTCATTACATGTTCGAAGTTCAGTTCTTTTCCACACAAATTCTGTTGATGTATTATGCAGTGAAACTGTTTCAGTTCATTTTTTCGCTCTCCAAGGTGCTCGATTAAAAGTTGTACCAAAACATTCTGCTTACCAATCACTGCAGAAGCCCCGTCAGTTGATATGCCTACTAAATTGTCTAATTTTAATTTAACTGCTGAAATCTGCTCTAGTAGTCCACTCAATAAATCTCTTCCGGTAGTTTGCCCTTTCAAAGAACTGAGGCCAACAAGTTCTTCATGCACAGAGAAGTCGTCTGGTACACCAAGTACAAACACTAGTAACTGAGCTGTAGATGTTACATCAGTAAATTTGTCAGTTGCTAGGGAAAAGTACACAAATTGTTTGCCTTTTTCTTTCAACTGGTCTACTATATCACCTGACAAGTCACAAATTCTACGGTGCACTGTTGTACGACTCAAACTGATATTTTCATACTTCTTCACAACATCTGGAGAAGTTTTTGAACAGCAGTAACAATACATTTTTTAATTAAATCACCTTCAGAAAATGCCTTTGAATTTTTAGCCAACAGATTTGCAGTTTCATAGCTCACTTCTGTTACATCCTGTGACTCATTTCTCTGACTGAACATGTTTTTCTGAACATCAAAACTTTGCATCAGTGATTTTATTTTCTGCTTCCTTAGTTCACCTGTGATTTTTTCATAAGACTTGTGCTTTGTTAAATAATGCCTCTGCAAATTATATTCCTTACAAACAGCTACGCTACTCTGGCATATCAAACAAATGATATTGTTTGCACTGTTTTCCACAAAGAAATATTTGTCTGTCCATATTTCATGAAATTTTCTGTGTTCATCTTCTAGTTTCCTTTTCCGAGTTGCATTTTTTCCAGTAGAAGTACTAGCAGCCATTGTGAGCAAGAGTAATCAACCCTCTCTGAAAGAGTTCCTAATAACGACTGTCGGTACTCAGGAAGTGAGGCCGTCAACTCGGCAGTGTGGCACACAGACTCCCGTCTAGAGAGACTAATGTCTAGACACGGTGGCTGACGCGTTCACTTCTCGTCCAGTTCTGGGTCCACGGCACATTTTGAATTATTATCTGAACAGCTATTTATCAATTTATTACCTTTTATTATTTTTTACCTTTTATTGCCTACTAAGGGCCGCCAGAGGGTTGCTTGAGGGCCACATGCGGCCCGCGGGCTGCCGGTTGTGCATCCCTGGCCTAGAGCAACTTCTTCAGCATCCTACCCGTATCCCTGACTGCGTTGGAGAGAGTTTCAACATACCTGACCTCTTCCTTACAACTAATCCTTCTGCTCACAATGTTAATCTCTCCTCTTGGCTCCTCCAACCACAACCTTGTCACCTTAACCTGTCCTATCGCTCCAGTATGGCCTGTGGACCCTCCAAAGAAACGTCAGTTGTGACACTCTGGAGCTGCTGATTGGAAGGCCCTCAGGCAGTACATCTTTGATTTTCCCTGGAATGATTATTGCTTCCATGGCTGAGGGCCATCTGAGTGTGCCATGCACATTACAGAGGTTATTTTCTCTGGCATGGAAGCATACATTCCTCTCTCATATCCTCTGACTAGTGCAAAGAAGCCTTGGTTTAATCATGCTTGTTCTAATGCTGTCCACAACAAGGAGAAGGCCTTCTAAAGGTACCGAAGCCAACCCATCCCTGAATCTTATTTTTTTAATTTTTCTGCCCGGAATCATGCTCAGTCTGTTCTTTGCTCTTCTAAAAATAATTTCATCCGTACTAAATGCTTTCAACTTTACAACTCAAATTCTTCCCCCTCCTTCTGGCACCTTTCCAAAAACCTTTCTAACAACTTTACCTCATTATCTTTCCCTCCTCTTTTCCACTGATGGCTTAGTAGCTCTTACTTTTGCTGATAAAGCAGATCTCTTCACTCAGACTTTCTCCTCCAATCCCACCTTAGATGATTCCAATGCTGTTCCTCCATCACTTCCCCCCTCTGACTTCCTCATGACTGACATTGAATTTTTTTCAACTGAAGTATTTTCTGTCATATCTGGCCTCAATACTAACAAGGCATATGGGCCTGATGGGGTCCCTCCTGTTGTTCTCAAGAACTGTGCTTCTGCGCTTACACCCTGCCTAGGTAAACTCTTTTGCCTCTGTCTATCAACTTGTACTTGTACCTTTCCTTCTCACTGGAAGTTTGCTCTCATTCAACCTGTCCCAAAGAAGGGTGACCATGCCCAACCCTCTACAGTAAAAGTCCTCTCTTTCAGCATCTACAGGACCAAACAGGTGCCGAAAGAGCAGAAACTGTTGGAAGACTGGGAAAGCCTGCCAAAAAGTTTCTAGAAATCATGGCTGGTCACCCCAATGCAATCACAGTGTCTGGCAAGCATTAACGGTCAACCCTAAGCACTAAATCGGCCTTCTGTTTCATAAGGTCATACATAGTGGAAGAGCTCACACTGAAATCTTCCATCATCTACTTCCTAGGAACATCTGCCTCCAATTTTTTCAATAACTCAATCTTCTTGGCGATAGTCAGCAACTTAAGGGTGCATTTTTTTCACAACACTAGTAGGGTTTCCACTAATGGAGGCCATAGTACAACACGAGAACGAGAGGATGACCGTAAAATAGGACGACAAAGCTTCCAAACTTTTGAACGGTCCCGCTCACAAAGCCAGACACTCACAAGTCAAGATGGCCAATGATGCATGTAGGGTTGGCAAGCAAAAATCTTCAAAAGTGCTAAGCTCAACTTTAAAACACACCAAGCTGCTATAGGTGAACTGTTCAAACTTTCGTGCTAAATTGGACTTCTGAACGCACTAGATATAGAAGAAAATCTAATACTTATTGGCGTTATGAAAATCGCTTGATCTAGCACCAGCATCACCAAATTGGCCAATCGGCTCAGCATATGTGCCAAAAGAACAGAGACCTTTCGTAATTGGACTATTTATGAAAATCGCCCAAAAACCAGAAATACTGTAAGACCAGAAGCCAAGTGAGAGAACTTTTACTGTACAGTCCTTCCTCCAATTTTGCGAGAATATGGTTGCCAAAAACCCTCGCAAAATCAAAATTTGCAAAATTCAAACAATTAAATATATGAAATAAAGGCAAATTGGTTGACATCACCCCAAGGTAAGCACTTTTTTCCACTCTTTCTCTAGACTCTACCTCTTAATTTTACGATGATAAATGAAACAAACACGAACTGATATACTGTACATAGGTAAGAAACATTAAAAAAAAAAAAATGCATTTACACTGATGTGAAGATTGGTGTGGTGTACGGGACTGGTGGCGGGGTGAGGCTTGGCTACTGTGGCCCCGTGGGGCCTAAGTCATCACTATCACTGTCGGCAGATATTTCCACATCTTGCTGTGTTTTTTCTGCCTCTCTCAGAATCCCTCGAAGTCAGAATCGTCACTGGGGTCATCAGAATGAAAAAGGTTAGGGATGCTAGGATCACTGGCTGCTTGGGGAGGGGTGGCAGGACNAAAAAAAAAAAATGCATTTACACTGATGTGAAGATTGGCGTGGTGTACGGGACTGGTGGCGGGGCGAGGCTTGGCTACTGTGGCCCCGCGGGGCCTAAGTCATCACTATCACTGTCGGCAGATATTTCCACATCTTGCTGTGTTTTTTCTGCCTCTCTCATGAATCCCTCGAAGCCAGAACCGTCACTGGGGTCATCAGAATGAAAAAGGTTAGGGATGCTAGGATCACTGGCTGCTTGGGGAGGGGTGGTAGGACGGCTGGTTGATGGGCAGGGTCTCTTGGGGTTCTCATGAATTTTGTGATTAGAGACTGCTTCCTCTTGTTAACCCCATCTCTGTGTAGGTCAGCATAAAAACGAAGGGCCCTGTCAACACCGTGGCGTGCTTCCTGAGCCCTAAATTGATCACATTCATTGTTCACGATGGTTTTTTCAGCTGGTCAATGACGGNCTGGCTGCTTGGGGAGGGGTGGCAGGACGGCTGGTCGATGGGGCAGGGTCTCTTGGGGTTCTCATGAATTTTGTGATTAGAGACTGCTTCCTCTTGTTAACCCCATCTCTGTGTAGGTCAGCATAAAAACGAAGGGCCCTGTCAACACCGTGGCGTGCTTCTTGAGCCCTAAATTGATCACATTCATTGTTCACGATGGTTTTTTCAGCTGGTCAATGACAGCGAGAATATTCGCCAGGATATGCATCGTTAATTCTCGGCTGCTTCGCTTTGTTCACTGTTCTTTAAAATCATTCTCACTGTCGATTCACCAACACCAAACTCCTGACCAATAGCAGAATTACCTTCACCTGCTTTTTACCTTTCAATCATTTTCAGTTTGGTCTCCAAACTTATTTTCTTGTTCTTCTTACCCGTTGGCGCCATGATAACACTCGTGCAAGGTTAGACTGCTCGGGTACTGCGAGGAGCACCACGAAATTGTGAGGGTCAGTGACCTTTGTTGGAAACACGTGCAAACAAACGAGGCGGGGCGGCAGACCACTGAACTAGGAGGCACAGTACGCCCAATGAACCATGATGTCACTACTCCGGGTGGCAAAGTAGTGCGGGAAGACGACTCTCCCACCACTCGACCTCGCAAAGTGTGTGATCGCTCGCAAAGTTCATAAATGTTGAAAAATACATGACTTTTGGAACTACCTCGCAAAATTGGTGAATCGCAAAGTTAAAATTCGCAAAGTTGAAGGATGTACTGCGACTATTGCCCAATTGCTTTAACCCTTCTGCTGCGTTTTATTACTATAGTAATTCTATGAGTTATTCCCTTTCACTTCGGAAAACGACTGTAGTCGACAGGCCTCAGAAAATGGTTTCAACTGGCCGCGCAGTACTCCAGGCTCTCGCCGACGTTGCTATGGCAATGGCATCCTAGATAGTGCCGCTATCACACTGTGGTAAGTCGAAACATCATGTCAACAAACATGCCCGCCCAGCTGATTGGGCGCTTGGCCGAGTACTGTATCACCATTCAATGGATTTTTACCATTATTTAGGTGAGTTATATGCAATTGTAATGTGATTAGATATTTTTTAAGAAGGTGCTGGATGTGTAAGTGCATAGAAAACGCTTGATAATGAATAAAGTATTATGGTAAACACAGGAGCTTTACATATCAGCTAGCCAGCATCTCGGCATCCTTTTAATTAAATCCCTGGCAAATTCTTGATGAATTCATTGTCCTGCTGATAATATATGTAGCTATTAAGGAATTTTAGTGCTGACAATGGATATGTAAGTATTAGGCAATCACAAAAGTGTTGCAGACAATTACCTAATACCATTTTGATTTTTGCTGGAGAATTGACACTTTCTGAGAACCAAGCCAAAAATAAATTCCGGAGCGAAAGGGTTAA
>JAGKTI010007509.1:0-36646 GCA_018397915.1 Birgus latro
TTCAAAGTCTCCCCTGAATCGTGAGCTCTAAGGAAGCACATTTCCAAATATTCATTTGTAAGATATTTGAAAAAAAGAAAGAAAAAAAAAAGTCGGCATCATATTGCATGTGTTTCTTTAACATAAAACCACACCACAGAATGATGCTAGGGTGGTTAAAAGTCGTCATTTGACAAGCTTTGGGACATTTAACTTAGCAACTTGAGTTTTCTTCCCAATGTGACGAGCATCGTTAATAGGTGCTGGCTCCTAACATTCAAATTAAGACAAATAGGCCTAAAGTTCATGGTTTATCGACTTTCTGGATGATTATGTGTAAAACAAATATATCGTTCGTAAAAAAAACTAAACCATCTATTTTAGGGGTCCTTGATTCCCTATGGTGAGTCCTTCTGCATATTCAAATTCCGTGGGTCTTCCTTATACCTGACAGGCCCCCCTCCTCCCCGCGCATTTCGAACCCTTCCTCAACCTTTATCTAACCACTTTTTTGAGTTTACTTTCCCTGTGACCTTGATCTCTTGCTGGTTGTTCTCTAAATTAAATCTCTATCTTTGATTTAACCTGAACACTTCCACAAAGTTGTCTACAGCGGATAAAAAATGTTTAAGTTTGTTTTGCCATGTGACCCTTGACCGTTGACCTCGATAAAAAAAAAAAAAAAGGTTATTTCATTGGGTGGTCCTCAACCAATCTACCAAGTTTGGTCATCACATCAGAACTGCTTTGGCTTTTCAGCTCACTCGGACGCAATGAATCGAAAACTGACCTTGCACGGTGATCTTGACCTATAACTAATTATTCTTACGGCTAATTTCCCTCGCTTTAGCCTGACCCTTAACTCTTCCATCCAGTTTGTTCAAAATTTATTTAATAAGATTAAAGCTGTGGGAGTTCACCTTGCCTTGTGATCTTGGCATCTGACCCTTTCCTATGGTCTTGGCCTCTGGCTGATTGGTCTCAAAATCGAATCTTTTACTCTTGCCTCATCCTCAACCCTTCTACCATGTTTGGTCTAAATCAGGTAAACACTGTTGATGATGATTTGAAGGGCGCCAGGAATGGGGGGTCAAGGGGGATAATTGCCCCGCCCCCCCGAATTTTTTGTAGGAGAGCAAACAGGGGGGTTTGCCCCTCTCCCCCGTAAATTCATTATTGATATGCCATGCAACACAAGCAAAAATTTTGAATACATACACTATGGTATATTATTCATCACGAAAGTAGTTTTCATTTAGCCTACTGGTCAGTCAAGTACATGCTTTAGTTGTTGCTGTTGTTATTGTTGTTGTACTACCCAGTCTGTCTGCCGAACAGACCCATCGACCGCAGGAAACAATCGCCCCTGCAGGGCTGTCCCATACAGTGAACCAGTTTTCCCACGCAGATGAGTGTCTCACCACTGCAAGATGCGGGAATTAGTGTGGAGGTTTGATTCCTGGGTGGACGCCATGCTTGCGTCTCTCCACCCATAGTTAACAAAGACACTGCAGTCGGCTCTACGTCACTCCGTTATGTAGCTGTAAATGTTTTTCTGAGTTACAAGGTGTTAAGGAAGGAAAAAAAAAAAAGTCGATAACCAAATCAGGGTCCTGATAGCTTTCTCAAAACATCTGTCATAATTTCTTATACAATAATAAGCACTTCAATCGATCGACCTTATACAACATAATACGTATTAACCGCCTGAGTGTAGTAACTATACTCCATTTCACCGAGTATGGCACCGCAGTGATGTCCTCATCACCTGTAGCATTGATAAAGGTCCTCAGTACTGGATATACCTTTTTGTATTGCCTTTTATATTGGTTCTCAAGGTAATAAATAGAGGTTCACCTAGGGCAGAGGATTTACACCAACACTACAGACATTGAAGACATCACTGATGGTGCCAAACTTGGTGATATGCAGTATAGGGTCGTGAGTATGGGAAATTGCCAAGGGATGCATCGAATAGGGTTAAGGTGTGGATTTTTTGTTTTTAACAATATTCAGTCGTTAGAACCTCTGTAGTTCAGTGGTAGAGTGTGCGTCTCGCTCGCTGGTGGACGCGAGTTCGCCTCTGGTCAGAGTTGTAAAAACTCTGGGAAGCGTTCACCGAGCCACTGACCGCTTTGGCGGACATAAAGGGCGCTGTGGGTGAACCAGTATCGCATACTAGTATGCTTGCACCCAGTCGGCCGATTACATTTGGTTCACAGACTACACACACATCCAAAGCCACTCCAACACAAAAATCACAATTACAAGCATTTCTCACCCTACATACAATCTCTGCAGCGCACCACATGTTGGTGGAGTGGAGATAGTTTATGGGGCTGTAGTTTAGGTGACATGGGAAGCTTCGTAGCACTTCTTCCTTAGCGATCTAGTTTGCTTATTGCTCCTTTAAAATTATATAGCATCTTACCTATATCGATCTAGTTTGCATCATCATCAAACAAGACGATATTGAGGTGTTATCTTCAAAATAAATCGCAAAGGAAGAGGTACGTGTTGCGGAATTTCCAAAGCTTCTTGCAATACGACCTATGGACTTATTGCTGGGTACGGCAGGCACCCAACCCTTCAAGGTGTTCCTTGTGAAATTAACACCTGTCTCCAGATACCAGACGTTTCGATTCCCAGACCTATCACACAGCAGATCTTTACCCATCACACCACATCATTATCCACAGTAACAATAATGTTATGCTACGTATTTGCGGGTCGGTTTCTCGCCCTCGAATACGCAGGCTACAGCGAGTCCCTATTCTAGACCGGGTCGGTAACTCTAAGGAAAAGGACTGGACACAAAAACAAGGCAGTGACTGTTACACACATGTATTACAAATATCTTCCCAGAGACAATAATACATCAACAAATACACTATAGTCGGTTTCACGGAGTCTGACGCACAGATTTTGCCAGCTGAGGACAGGTGGATTTAGTAACACTGCGCAATGCACTCGGGCGGCCATTGGTCAAATTCCGTTGTGTTTGAACGTGCACCAAATTGACTTTGTATTCCAACCAACGCCCTCATTTATTTGTAAGATACCGGATTATTCATAAACAAATTAAAACACCGATATCTTCAATGATAAATATGTGCCTTTTAAATTATTAGAGGTAAACCTGAACCACACTGATAAAAAAGTTGCAACTGGACACATACGGACACAGTTAGCGACTGTGGCGGGAATTCAGACGTTCATAGCAAGGTGATTCCGAATGTTTTTCCAACCACTACTTCACAGTGTTACAGTCTACAGTCCACATCGTGCCCCTTATTATCTAATCAACTAATATACAACCTTACCCTAGATATGCTTAGCTTATCCTCTAATAATTATGATTTGTGTAAGCACACACACACACACACCTCAGTGGGGCCAATACATGCTTTTCTCAATACATAATTATACACATTTTCATTACCTTCATAGGTAACAGTAGCTTTAAACATCTGGATTTGTTTGTATTCATAGTCACATTTGGTAAAATTATTTCTTACATTAATGTTTGTTGTTTGATTTTCCTGAACATTTTCATAAGTATCAAAGAGACAGACATACTGACAGATACCCTATCTCTGGCCACCAAGCGCCCTTTCCTCAAGCATGACGTATCTCTGTCCCCTCGACAGAGAGGCGCTGGGAAAGTAATGGTTACATCACTAAAATGAACCGATTTTTTGTTAATGGTGGAAAAAAGGAAAGTAAGATAAAAGCAAACCCCATGAGGAAATAATACTTGAACTACGCTGCTATGATAAAACCGCGTGCAGTGTGAACGAAATCAAACATAATGAAATGATTGTTGTCCGTATGCGTCCAGTCGCGACTCTACTTAGTTTTTTTTTTTTTTTTTTTATCAATCTCATTAAGGTTTATCTCTAGTAATTTCAAAGGCACATATTTATCATTAAAGATATCAGTGCTTTATTCTTTTTCTGAATAATCCGGTATCTTACAGACAAATAAGGACGCTGGTTGGAATAGTTATTTTGGGTCACGTTCAAACACAACGGAATCTGACCAATGCCTGCCCGAGTGCATCGCGCAGTGTTACCAAATCCACCTGTCCTCAGCTGGTAAAATCTGTGCGTCAGACTCCGTAAAACCGACTATAGATGCTGGGTTTGCCGGGGATAAGTTAACAACTCAACACAAGATTTTACTTGATTGGAAATCTGTCACTATACCGGCTGGTAGAAAGTATGGTATTATTTACCCAGCACTTATGGCACATAAAATACACTTATGATTCAGGACACAGGAATGAATTTACTACAATTTCCCAATCTCGTATACCACTAGACGGCACTGGTATATGAATTACGTTAACACCTGTGTCATAGACACTCAGCTGGCCGGAAGTCTATCTCGAATAGAGTCGGCCGCGCAGTGATCACTGAAGGGGGGACTGCGGTATTCTAGCGGGACATTCGGAGATGGCTAGACATACCCTAATAAATGTGCCTGAACACTGGGGCGGGTGGAAGTTTAATACACAAGGGGAAGGCACGATGGAAATAATATCTTTTCCTTCTGTTAGTCACTGAGGTGTTTCGCGTGTCTGTACATTAGGTAGGGAGGGAGAGTTTTAATAAACAAGAGAATGGCACAATCGGCATAATATTATTGCTCTGTTGATCACTGTGGCGTTTCGTTCACTGGGGGATGCACGGGATTCCACTCGGGATATAAAGTAGGCCAAAGTTACTATTGGGCTTGTCCAATCTTACACTCTGCGCTCCTGGTCACTTTATCACTAAAATCTACTATAGGGAATCACTTGCATGGTATAAACTGATGCACACATATATCTGGGTCTAGAAGGCACACACATAGGTAAAGTCCACTCACTTCACTATCACTGGTGGGTCGCAGGTTGATTCCTCCGTCTGGAGGAAGGACAGAGTGACGCGCCCCTGGACAGGGCCCCACACATAGTCGTGGGGCTATGGGCTCGGCCCGAAGAGAGCCAGGAGACGGGCCTGATGTCGAGTCTGGGAGAGACTCGGAGAGATCTCGCCCACAGGTAAGTCACGCCCTGGTGTTTGGGGCAACTCCCGGGGGTGACTGAGGACCCAGGGTACTGGAACCTGGGGTGGCTGGACTGCAGCAACGGCTGGAGGGCGGCGTCGCAGTCAGGGTCGTCATACAGGAACCTCGGGCCGGGGTAGTAGTGGACAGGGCCTGACGTCAGCTGCTGGGTCTGCTGGGGCTCCGCTTCAGCCACTGTTCACACTGGTAGAGTTGCAGGGAACCAAGGCCTCGGGTGAGGCCTTGCCACGGCTCGGGGGGAAGGGTCTTCCCTGGCTGCAGAATCTCCTGTGGGAGAGAAGCGGACTGTGGCCTGCTCTACCTACGGCCTGACGTGACTAATGGCCGACGTCATAGTGGCACAGGGGACAACAGCTTCAGTGCGGCTAGTGGCCTGCTCTACCTCTGGCCTGACGTGACTAGGGGCCGGCGTCGTAGTGGCACAGGGGACTGCAGCTCCAGGGCGGCTAGTGGCCTGCTCTACCTCTGGCCTGACGTGACTAGTGGCCGACGTCGTAGTGGCACAGGGGGTAGTAGCCCTGGTGCGGCTAATGGCTCGTACCGTGGAGCTAAGAGGACTAGTAGCATGTCAGGGTAAGTCACACTGAACCAGGCTTGGTGTCTCAGTCGGTATCATTGTTTTGTTTCAAAGTTGTCATTTGGCTTCGGTTTAGCTTGAATGGTCCGAACAGATGTTCGAGGCTTTGAGGATTGAGGCTTCTGTAGTCTCAGCTGAAGTGTTGTAAGCTGAAGGGATAGCACTGATGGGTTTAGTATGTTCCAGACTGGCGTCAGGACAGCTGCTCTGTGTTCCCATCCTTTCTAATTTTGAGTAAGTGTTACTGTATTTTTTCTTGTTTCTTTTTCCCTTAAACTTACAATATTGGTTATTGTCATATGGATTCTCGTGCTTGTGTGTACGTGTGTACGTTTTGGATGGGTCTTATGCAGTTTGTATATATGTATATTTTGACAGTGGGATGCAGTGGCGTAGCACTGTTAGCCTGGACGACTGCCACCTCTGGGAAAGAAGCGGTGGCGTAGCTCTGCTGGCTAGGACGACTGATGCCTCTGGGAGGGCAAAGGAGTGTGTCTTCTCCAGTGCCTCGGTGTTTGGGGTATTGTACAGCTGGCTGCCAGTTGTAGTCCTGACGTCTGGAGCCTTGCCAGGACAACGCCGTCTCTTGGAGAGCAAAGAAGTGTGCCCTTCTTCTCCAGTACCCTGGTGTCTAGCGTATTGTGCTGCTGCTGCCTGCCTGTGGTAACCCTGGAGTTTGGGCGTTGTTCAGCTGCTGCATTCGTAGTGATTGGTTGTTCCTCTACTGTAGTGCGGTTGATCTTATCCAGACGAGCATGGTCACCCTGGGGATCATTTTGCGTCCTACGGCTCTTCATCTATGTCCCTAGTGTGTGAATGCGTGTGTGTGTGTGTGTTGGTGGGTGGAGTATGCGTGTGCAAGTGATTGATAGTTGTCTGGTGAGTTTGTATTGTGGATCTTTTGTTATTATATTATATTTCTAATTTTCTCCAAGCGTTTTAATTTCCCTTGCTGTGGTATTTCCTTGATGGCCAGTTCAATTTCGGTCCGATTCCTTAGACCAGGTCATGATTAGAACCTACACACCTGCCTAGTTCATTGCTGACATAGCAGAGGAACGGACTTGGTCGATCCTGCCTCATACCCAGTACGTCTTGTGGCCGGTACTGCAGTGCTACTCCGGGGGGAACGACTGCAGGAGTCAGACGACTTATGGCCGGTCCTATCCTGCGGGGATGCAACTGGGGAATGGACTATGGCCGGTTCTGCCCAATACCCGGTATGACAATGGCCAATACCGCGGCGTTGTGTGGAGTTGTAAACTCCAACCCTTACCTGGCGAGTTTTTTTTTTCCTTGGGGCATTAGGACAACCAGATGTAATGAGGAAAATAATTAGGGCAGCCTCACGTCACTACCGGCCGAGCTCTTACCGCAGTCGTGGCAGGAGCATATGATATAATGCTCGAAGATCAGCTAGACGTGCCTTCTCCCCGTGGATGATCAAAATGGGTCTCATCTCACCCATGTCGATAGCCCGGAGCAGATTGCAGAGGGTGGTATAGGTCGTGGCTCCGAGCTGGTATGACTGGGTGTGGGCATCAAGGGCCAGGAGGTGGCGGTAGGAGGCTACATCTAGCCGATCATTAAGGTCGATGACTGGAGGGCGAGATGGAAGGCCCTCCAATGCCGGAGGAGGAGAGGACTCACGAATCCCCTCCCCGGCCGAGGACCCGGTCGACGCTTCCCCGGCCATGGAGGTAGTATCTGAAGAATCCTGCCCCTCCTCCGTCATCGATGGTTGCTTGTGTATTTGTGCCGTGGTCTGATCCGTGGTCTTAGACGTGCCGGGTTGTCAACAGAAGAGGGAGTGGCAGTTTTCTTGTTTAGGGGAGCCTCCAGTTGCAGCCTCTTCCTCGGGGTCTGACGAGGGGCAGCAGATCATCGCTGCCGGGCTCGATGCTCCCGTCAGCGGGGAATCGAGTGTATGTCACGGGTGAAGCACTCTGGGATGACAAGGCAAGGCAGCCCGTTCTCCTCGAAGATCTTGGGGAGGAGAACGCCAAAGCCCCCTTATCACCCCCACAGAAAGCCTTCGCCGTCGCAACACACATCTCCACGAGGAGATTTAGCTGTTCAGGATTCTCAGGACCCCTGGCCTGATGTCCCTGGGCCGTGAGACGTCGCCGTGCATGAGCAGAGCCCTGCACGGCCACACCTCCCGGCCCAGTAACATCCCAGGCCTCAGGACCCCTTGGAGACCCAAACAGACCAAATTCCACCTGCTCTCCTTCACCTAGGGAGCGTTGGAGGTGTCGTGGATTCGGCTTAACAATCGCCGAACGGTGCGCGAAAACATCAACACCAGTGTCCTTGCGTTTGATGAAGCCGTAGAGAGATGGTGGGGACCACCGTAGCGTGCAGACGGCTGTTGCCGTGCTTTGTCTTTGCATATTTTGTTTTTGGTAAACATTTGCTAAAGTCTGATTCACCTACAGTTTCCTGGCGGACGCCGGAGCGATGCCTGAGCCACCTGCGGACCCGGGCGGCGATCGGCAATTACAACATATGGACTCCTCCGCCAGCATACAGAGGACCCGTGACTCTTCTCCTTCCGGGGATGTGGGACATTCCACGCAGGTAAAAACGACCAGGGGCTCTGCCTACCATCCTCCAACTTTGTCACGTGAGCTCCAAGGGGATGTATATGCGGTATTTCATATCCAGGAGGCTTCTGGGTCCAGGGTCTTTACTGCCCCTCCTAAGATCACTGAATACTTAGTTGCTGCACCCTTTGCTAAGTGGCACAGAGCTGATAAAACTTTCACCAAGGGTAATGGCATGACCTTGGAGGTGCACATCAGAAAAACAGACCTGCCTAAGATAAAACCCCCATAGAACAGCTAGGCGAGCTTGGCCCCTGGAAAGTAAAGTGTCGAAGGCTCCGGGAATGGGACGTAGGTACAGGAAATTACACATTTGGCACTATAGGCCCTGTTGCCCGTGACTGTTTGGTGGCTGACCTCACCACAGATATTACCATCTTGCAGCACAACCACGATCGGCCCCTGGAGTCATGTCGTCTGGTGGAAGTGGTTTGGCTCCCAGCCAGGTTTCCAGCACCAGGTGAGCCAAAGGACTCCACGACACTTCGGCTTCGATTCACAGGCCCCTTACCATTACGTCTGGTTTACTGTGGGGTGACTTACAGAGTAAGTCCTTATAATTTTCCAGTCTATCGATGTTACCGATGTCACGCATTTGGTCATGGTTCAGCCACATGTAAATCTTGTTTTTGCTGTTCTATGTGTAGTGTAATCACAAATTTCGTTCAGAGGATGGTACCACCTGTGTTCTAGACTCACACTGCTATTTGTGTGGTGGTGCCCATAGACCAGTTTCACATGTGTGTCCAATCTTCCACATGGCCTTGAATGTTGACCGTGATGGCAGAACCTCTTCAACACCCACGAAAGACATCAACAAGATTCTGCGAGCCCTTCCAGCCACTTACCGTCGAGAGCACCCTGTTTCTGGAGGAGTGTTGCGATCACCGACTCCTTCGGCAAATGCTCCCCGAGACAGCCTCTGGGCCCCTTGGCGTGTCCCCGCCCATGGTAGTACCTCGTCCTCAGGATCAAGATTGGCTCGTCACTCAGAGGGGATTCCCCTTATGAACCGGTTTGAAGCCTTCACAGACCAAGAACATGGGATTGTAACAACGGAATTGGGGACCTGGGACTCAGAATCGCTGCCAACCACAGAGGATGATACGCCTGTCCGAAGATTGACATACTCAGTGGTTGTCCACTCACCACATCGGTCGAGGCGCCCTCACGCGCCTGAACGTTCTCGTCCCCACCAACGTCTCTCAGAGGACAGGACCCCGATGGATGAGATCTTGCCAGCTCCACTCCCCTCCCAAGGTCAGCACCAGGAACGAGCCCATCACCGTGCCCAAGCAACCCGTACCCTGCCAGCCAGACCCCAGCAACCTCCTTCACTGCCCCCTTCCCTCGGTAGCCAACCACGACCTCTCCCCACCATGGATCTTACTGCCCTACTTAGGATCATCATCGATGCCATCTCTGCTTACCTTTAGGGCATGTCACCCAAGGACATCTGTGAGCAAATTATGCCAAGGTTATTTTCTCTTGCACCATCTTCTTAGACTCCACTCTTAAGCTTTTTTCCATGGTGGTATGGAACGCTCATTCTATATTGCGAAAACCATGAATTCAAGATGTTTATGAAAGAACTTCTCCCATCGATTATTGGTGTGAGTGAAACATGGCTACAAACTCACCTTCAGTTTAACCTTAGGGGATACATGGTCATTCGACAGGATAGGCCGGCACAACAGGGGGGAGAGTTGGCCTTACTGGTCAGGGAAGGTATTAATTATAGGCCTTTTCCGCTCACCGCTTGTCGCAATGAGGTTTTGGAGACCTTAGGTGCACAGGTAGAGCTGCAGGGACGTCGGGTTTCCTTACTACTTATATACAACCCCTGTCGCACTCTCACCATCGCTGAATTGACTCATTACCTCAACCAACTCCCTTCGCCAGCAATAGTCTTTGATGACTTCAATGCCCGTCACTCCTTGTGGGAACATGACCTCCCTTGCAGCTCTGTCAGTGCCTCCGGTTCTTCCCTGTTCTCTTATCTGCTACAGTCGGACAGAGACACCCTTCTATCCCTGGTGGGCCTCAAGACCCGTTATGATCCACACACAGGAGCGGGTTCAGTTTTAGGCCTGTGTATAGGGGATGCCTACTTTCATGGGGCAGAATTTACCGTCGGACCCTATGTGGGTAGTGATCACCTCCCGCTAATAATACATTTCCCTGATGTGTCCGTCTCCGACTTGGTCCCCGCGAGACCGCGTTGGCGTCTGTGGGACAGTGGATGGACAAAGTTTTCCAAGGCTTTGACGAACACTCCACCGGTGCTACACCTACCCTTAAATATCGCAGCGGGTGCGTTTTCAGACTGGCTGATAGCTGCGGGCAAGGATGCGTTTTCACTAATCACCTCCCGTCGGGCACTGCAGTGTGGTGTTCCTTGGTGGACCAAGGAGTGTCACCAGGTGGTGTTAGCGAAGAGCCAGGCTTGGCGCGTGTGGCAGGCCTGCCTATCTGAGGACAACAGGGTTCATTATCGACGGTTAAATGCGGAATGCTTCTGTACCATCACGGCAGCAAAAAGGAAGGCCTGGGCGACTTTTGTAGCGTCTCTGACATTCTCCACCTCCTCCACTCGCGCCTGGCGTTTTTTGCAGGCCATGAAGGGTAAATTGACCACCTTCACATATCCCCTAACCCTTGATGGGGTAGATCTGTTCACTACCGCAGGAGCAGCTGATGCACTTGCACGCCACTATAGCACATCCCTTAGCATCCCTGCTCCTCTCCCTGACTTGCCCCAGGTCATATGCGTGGTTGAGGCGGCTGAAGCAGAGCCCTCCCCCACAGATTTGTCATCCCCTATTACTCCATGAGTTGACAGTTGCAATTCGTGCTCTGTCCCCCCGCAAAGCTGCTGGACTGGATACTATCCCATATGAATTCCTGACCCATCTTCCCCCAGTGGCACATAACCTCTTCCTGCAGATGATCAACGATAGCTGGTGGTTGGGCATTTTTCCCACGGCATTGAAGCATGCCTCCATTCTCCCACTTCCATAGCCGGGGAAAGACCCCACCCTGCTTAGTAGCAACAGGCCGATAGCCCTTCTTTCGTGTCTCGTGAATCTCATGGAACGTGTGGTAAGTAACAGGTTACACTGGTGGGCAGAGAGTAAGGGTCTTCTCCTGGAGGAGCAGTGTGGCTTCCGGCCAGGACGCGGCACTCTGGATGTCCTTCATCAACTTGAACATTCTATCCAAGTAACATATAGAAATAAAGAAGTCATGTTGGTCCTTTTTATTGACCTGGCTGGGGCCTTTGACTCTGCTTCCCATGAGGGGATCCTCTATAATTTATCGAGAATGGGGATAGTTGGGACGCCTCTGACTTGGTTCCGTAGTTTCCTCTCGGGTAGAATCTTCTCAGTTTCTATTGGGGGAATAACATCATCTTCATTTCCAGTATGTAGGGGGGTACCTCAGGGGTCAGTCTTGAGTCCCTTCCTGTTTAACATGATGCTGTCTACACTACCCTGTCCTCCAGGCACCTCCCTTCTCGTATATGTAGATGAACTAACCCTCCTTAGCTCAGCACCCACCCTGAAGGAGGCACAGGATTGTCTCCAGTCAGGGATTAACAGCCTCCTAACTTGGTTTGTGGACTGGGGATTCAGGGTTAATGTAAACAAATGTGCTCTAATGTTTTTACCTCAAACATGCACTACCCTCTCTGAGAGCCCACTATTTACATTCATGATACCTCTGTCCCTCTCAGGTGTCACCACACTTTCCTAGCCCAATTCTAACTTGGAAGGCACACACTGATTATTTACGGGCCTCCTGTATGAAACGCCTTTCCCTCATGAAGTGCTTAACAGGCTTCCGATGGGGTGCCTCCCGGGAAGTCCTGTTGAAGTTTTACCGAGTGTATATCAGGAGCAAACTGGATTATGGCTGTACCATATATGGATCTGCCTCCCCCTCCCTTTTATGTAAGCTTGATGTAATTCAAAATTCTACCCTCCGGACAGCACTTGGAGCACTCTGCTCCTCGCTGGCTGCTGCAATGCATGCAGAGGCAAATGTGTTGCCCCTGGAGCGATGGCGAGTGCTCCAAGATTGCTTTTTCCTAAATAGAAGTCTCTCCTTTTCCCCTTCCCATCCCTTGGCTATACTTTATGCCCATCCTAGAATCTCTTATGATAACCCATCGTAGCCTTTACGTTCACGTGTTCCATTCCTCGTCCGAGCTTTGCAATCCTACAGCCGATTGTCCCTGCCTCTACCTCATCCTATCCCTAAATCCACTGTCTCCACAGTCCCCCCTTGGTTCCCACTACCCTCCTTTTTTCACTTACATCTCCACGCCCCGTTTATTAAGTCCATCGACTCTCCCAGTGCCTTACCCCTCTTTGGTGAATGTGTCCCTTCATTACTCTAACTCTTTTCAGATTTTTACAGATGGCTCTCATGTCCCCTCCCCTCCCTCCACAACGGTGGCAATTTTTGTCCCTTCCCTTTCCCCGTGTAGAACTTGGAGACTAGACAGGCTTCACTCTATCCTTGCCGCTGAGCTTTTTGCCATCCTGGACTCCCTGGTGTTTGTCAGAGATTCACCTCCCCCCCCAGACAGTTATTTTTTCTGATTCACAGTCTTCCCTAGCCCTATTGTGCTCCAGACGCCTGTCCTCTTACCATAAACTTATCTTCAACTGTCACTCTGTTCTACTTTTTCTCCATGCTCGAGGCTTTACAATACATTTTCAGTGGGTCCCTTCTCTCACTGGCATCCATGGAAACACCGTAGTCGATGCTGCAGCCACAACGGCACATGACACGACAGGCATTGAACCCTATCCTCTTGACCTTTCCTCCTTTTCTACACACGCCTTTCACACTCTCTTCAACATATGGAATGCTGCCATCCCTGATTTGTTACGCAACACATGCCTCTCTGCATATCACACGTCATCTGCCCCGCAACCTTGAGCTCGCTCTTTCAGCCGTGACCTGGACACCGCACTAGTCAGACTACGGCTTGGCCATACAGCCCTCAACGCACACCTGCACAGGATAGGCCTCTCCCCTACTCCTTCGTGCCCATGGTGTGGCAACACAGATGAGACCATCCTCCACTTTATCTTTTGGTGCCTGAGGGTCTTCTCTGCTAGAACCTTCCTCCGTTCAGCCTTGATCGCCTGTGGTGTCCACGACTTCACGCTCCCTATTCTACTAGATGGTGTTGGCCTATCGGAGGACCTAAAGGCCAAGGTGTTACGCCTCATGAAACAGTTTCTCCGTGTTACAGGTCAAATTCGTCGCCTGTAATCCCCGCTGGTGAGATGAGCCTCCCCTGCTTTCTTCAAGAAACCGTTCGATTAACAGTGGTCGTCAGTGCATAATCATCCCTGCAGGCCCCACTTCCCAGGGTACCACTTCCACCAGGGGAGGGTGTATAAGCTTCATTGCTTCACTACCCTTCAACCTCAGAAGAAGATGAAGCCGTACCCCGCACTCACGTTAAACCAAACTACAGCCCCCTTGATCTTCTGGGCTGCAGGAAACTGTGGCTGACTATTAGCCCCCCTCAACGGGTCGCAGGCATTGTCAGCACGCACGTCAGTCATGGTCGGCTCTACCCTCTCTCCTGGCGAGTGGAATTCCGGCCGGAGACTAGGCGCCGGCGACTGCTACCTTTCAGGGGCATCGGCTGGGAGTAAAGGCACGTTTTGGCGAGGGAAAGTTTAATCCCGGATAGAGATAAAGTCGATCTCGACAGCTGATCCTGTTTTGGCGAGGCACAATCCTGGTTCTGGATTGTAGTAAATGATGATGCAATCCCGGATTGTGACGTCACACCAAAACAAACATAGCGTCATCTACATTGTAAGTGCCGTATTTACTTGTTTTTTAAAATAATATACTGATAAAATGATGCTGCCAGTTACAGAGGTGGGTATAAGGGGCTCAGCTGTGTCCGGTTTCATCAGTAATGGGACCGTATTGCTGAAAATGAGAGCAGAGTGACTGCTGACCAAGCCATCCGTTTGAACTTTCAAACGCCATCGTTTTGTTTACAATCAGGTGGGGCAGTGGGATGTCGCCATGACAACAGGACAAGCCGATCCGAGACTGCTGGATTGTTTTGGTGTGACCCTTCTGGATCAGCAATCCGCCTCGATCCTAATCCGATCCCATTGACCTCGCCAAAATAAGCCTTAAGAGGGGTGCCGGGGAGGGATACAGGTGCGCCGTTCCTGCAAGAGATGGGCGATACCACTGATTTTTTTTAGATACGATACCGAGTATTTTCCTCTCTAACATCGAAGTATCGAGTACCGATACCGAGTACTATAGTGTCCAGTATCTCGTTTATATCGAGTACATTACAGAAAAAAAAATGGCCTATATACATTATACAGTCAGCTACCCTATACATTGGTCAAGGTGAAGTGACAGGTTTATTGAAGATACAACAGCCTTCAGTAGTTTGTTTCTCCTCCTCTCTTTCTCTCTTGTCCCCGCAGCGCATTGCTAGAGTGCCCGACTAAATCAAATGGTTTCGGGCTCAGTACCTGGGTGTAGCATTTCTGTCCACACCTGTTGTATCACATGTTCTTCCCTGTTCACTTAGCAGTAATATAGTTACCTTGTTGTCAGTCAGCTCTGTGAATCAATTACTAACTGTTTGAAACAATATATTCTAGTACTGTTTCAAGTCCCCCTACTCCTCATACAATCTTGATGCACTATAGGGCTAACTCACTAAACCTGACCTAATCTAACTTGACCTGACCTAATCTAATCTAACCTGACATGACCTAACTTAACCTATCCTAACCTAACTTAACCTATCAACTGAAAAATAATAATTGTTGCAGATAAATTTTCACAGAAATAATGAAATAATGGTACAGAATTTGAAGATTTTTAGGCACAAAAAAAAAATTACCTGCAGTACATAACATAACTATTATCCAGAAATAGTTTTGGCATGCTACTAGATTTTTTCCTTTCTTGTAAAAGATAAAATCATAACGGTCTGTGTACAGGTGGTTGAAGAAATTCAGATCATAGAAAGACTCAAATATGCCGAGGAAGTGTGTTCTAGGTTATAGGCCGACTAGTTGTGAATAGTAAAGTGTGAAAGAGGCACTTCATGTAACTTAAACACACACAGTAAAATATAGAAAGTTACAAACAATATCCAAACCTTCATAAAACTGACAACAAAGTCACGAAAAGAAACTAGTTGTATTTTTCCCTTTGCATGAAAAAAATTAAAAGATTCTTGACATTTCCTGATCTAAGAAAGGCAAGAGGTTTATTCAATGGTAAAAAAAATTTAATTCATGAACATGCATGGATGATGGTAAGAGGGGAGCTGACAGAAATAAACATATTAAAGATAAAAACTGTATTACTTGAGTTTCACATCCAATTTGGCTCGTAGTCAGGCCTATCCTACTATTTTCCTAACATTAGAAATAAGGGGCGTGAGATCTTCCTAAAGAGATGCCGAAAAATTTATACTAACCTGGATACTTTCCGGACTGTCTGAAACTCTCCAAGACTGAAGGTTGACTGGTTTGGAGGTACCTGGGGCTTCCTTTTTACGCTAAACTTCAACACTGTTGTATTCTTCTGGATGCTTAATCTTCAAATGTTTAATCGTGTTACTAGTGTTACCACTATGCACAATTCTTTCTCCACATATCTGACACAACACTTTCTTAGAGGTTTCATCACCATCGTCAAAGTATGTCCACACTGCACTTCGCTTTCTCACATTTCTTGAGGCCATTGTCACTCTTGTTTAATAACTGAAGTGATTTATTGTTTTACCTGAGAATAAATATAGTGGTTACCAGTATTAAGTATAGTTGTTCACATTAATTCATGGTACAGCCCCAGGTGGAAGGTGCACAGCTCCTCCCAGTATGATTCAAGATCCTTATCTCCCAGTAGGACATACCAGATGCAGAAGCCATTATTTGGGATAAAAATGGCAAGCAAGTGCCAAGCTCAAGAGGGAAGAGCACTAGCATCTTCCACCTGGGCCGTAACACGAATTCATGTGTCCAGCTATACCAACAACCACACGAACTTTGAAGTTTGAACAGGAAGTGCACGAACACTATTCACTCGTCCAGCACACGTGTCTAGAGCAGCACTCGCCAGTCGCCACTCAGTGGACTGGACATGGTACAAAACAAATGGAAATTCGAGTCTGCTACTTAACTGTGCTTGCCAAAGTGATTAAACTTTATTATATCATTAATAGTGTGACATACTGTGCCTCGTAAAATAACAGTAATTGTTCTCCATATGAAATCTGTTATTAAATTTATGAAAGCTACTCCCCTCCCCCTAACGATCCCCCAACCAGAGACCCCGCAGTTCTGTAATGTGATGCCAGACGTATGAGAGTGACTAAAGTGCCAGGAGAAAGTGTGAGGAAATAAAATATACCACTCAAATGTAATTATTTATATAAAGTACTCATAATACTCGATATCTCAAGATTTGTATCAATACTTTCGATACCAGGGAAGTATCGATACGCCCACCCCTACTTCCTACTCCGAGCCGCTCAGTGTCAGCGGCGGACCCCCGGTGGTCCTTGGGGGGTTGTGGGGGTTAGTGTCATCCGCATCGGCCGTCGCGTCGTCTGGACTCTGGGGCCTTAACCCCCAACTCCTGTATTTCAAATAATGTAGCCCTTTCTACTCTAACCTGACCTGAAATTGACATTTCTCCATCTACAATGCTGAGTTGCAGCAATAAATATACACTAGAATATAATGCTCGACACGATGAACTGCCGTGTAGAAGATGCAGAGCCGTAATACCATCTGTCTCTGCCACTGAGCTATGTAAAATAAGCGGCAAAATGACGAACATCATAGCGTTGAGGCCATTATCACTGATGGTGCCAAATCGTGAAATGGAGTATAGGTTATAAAATTTAGTCTGCCTTATGTGCTATAGACAGATAACTCTGAGTCTTGGGCTGATCGACATCTTTGATGGCTGACTGATTAATAATTTTATTCTTGCAATAATATAAAAAGTAGATAAACAGCAAAAGTTTTTTTTTTTTTTTTTAATCGGTAAAGTATCCATTAATCCCGGGCAGTTGTTAGTACGACTGAAACTTCAGGCAATAGTTAGGGGCCGTACTATAGTAGGTTGATGATAGACTGAAGGTCTATGACTTCCTTGGTTCCACAGGGAGGACACCATACCAGTATTAATACAGTGCAAATAGGTTACACTATATAAAAGATTTTACACTACCACTTATGACGATAAGAACTCGTACAACCAGGAAGCGCCATACAGAATGGGAAATGTGAATCGAAGGTTCTTGAAAAGAGCAGCCGAGTGTAGAAGTATAAGATAATACCTCTCAGTTCTCCGAAACGAGTGCAAGTTGGGATTTAGGTAGGTTACCCTGAGAATCAGGTGAAGTAACTTGATTTGAAAATTTTTGAAAATTATAAGCACCAGGCATTGCATTTTCTTACCTAGTATTCCATCCACCACCACTGCCAGACGCCATAATCCCGTAAGGGGTGACCATTTGACTTTGTTATTTGTTTTACGGGGAGGGGCACTAACCCTCCACCAACCCACTTGTTGACACGTAGGGAGCACGTATGGTTTGGTTATATGGTTACCACCCAGCGTTGTAAATGGTTTCTTGGCTTACAGGAAACCATTTGGCTTGTCACTCAATGTAAAGCCACCTGTAAAGGAAAGAAAAGCAATAAGAAGTGACAGGAAAGATGGGAGAAATAGGAAGAGAGGAGGGCAGGCACAGAAAAAGAATGATAAAGGCTAAGGAAAAAGCAGGCAGCACTACATCAAGTGAGTGGATGATGGTCGCCACCACCTACCACATAATTACCTAGTATTAACTGAAGTAATTAATATTACTGGTATTGGTTTTTATGTATCCAGAGAGTCATACAGCAGTAATAGTTTTCATTATTTATCATAAGTGAGATTATTCACTGGAGTAACAATGTGGTTATGTGGTAAATTTATCATTTCAACCTCTATCAGAATTAGATTTTGAACTTTTTATTTTTATTTTAGACAATTCTAAGACACTTTCCTTCTATGGCATTTTTCTTGCAAATTATTTTTATTTTACTCTTGAAGATAACCAAACCTAACCCAACCTAACCTATCCTTGAAGAGTAAAATAAAAATAATTTGTGACAAAAATATCGTAAAAGAAAGTGTCTTAATCCATCTATCTATCTATTGCCAGATGCCATAATCCAGTAAGGGGTGGCCACTTGACTTTGAGTTATTTGTTTTATGGGGAGGGGCACTAACCCTCCACCAACCCACTTGTTCACACTTATGGAACACGTATGGAACATGTATGGTTTGGTTATATGGTTACCACCCAGCATTGTAAATGGTTTCTTGGCTTACAGGAAACCATTTGGCTTGTCACTCAAATTAAAGCCACCTGTAGAGGAAAGAAATGCAATAAGAAGTGACAGGAAAGATGGGAGAAATAGGAAGAGGAAGGCAGCCACAAAAAAAGAATGATAAAGGCTAAGGAAGAAGTAGGCAGCACTACATCAAGTGAGTGGATGATGGTCACCACCACCTATTTTCTAAAATATCAAAAAAATGGATTAAAAGCTCGTAATTTTTTTAGGGGTTGAAACGACAATAGAATCGGTTATGTTGGTAATAATTACCAGCATGTGTAATTTTAAGATATTGACTATTGAGTACCAGTGACAGCAGATGAAATCGTTGGAGAGGACAGTCCCCTGTTATTAAATGTACATTTTTTTTTTTTGCTGGTATACTTCGTTGAAGGAGATGTGGGACCACATCCTAAATAATTAAACAAATAATTACTGAGCTTTGAATTGATTCACATACAGTGCACTTTCACACAATTCGAGTTTATGGGGGCAGAAACTCCCGCATTCTATGATTTTGCATTGTGTGAACCAAAGAACTTATGGGAAAAATGGTATATGGTGGACAGCCCACCCAGGGCTTGGTCTTTGGGTCCCCTTCCAGCCTACTCTACCCTGCTAATACTTTTGTCTAATAGTACTTCTAGTTGGACCAACAAATAAAACAACAAATAGAACACCATGTACCTTTATTCAAGTGACTTCTGGGCGTGTTAAGAAGGGAAGGGGGGTGGGTATCCGAGGCTCGGGACGTCTGCTCTTGTCCCGCGGGGCGTGGCGCCCGTTGTCACTCTGTCACTGCTGAGGTCTCCTGGAGGCGTCATAAAGCCTTCAAAGTCGACAGCTGAAACCATGATGAACAGGTGGGTACTGCTGTGATGCTGAAATGGACCACAGGATGCGAGGTACATGTGTTCTCGCAGCAGTATGGAGGAGAAATGTCTGTTCACCCAGTAAAGCCTGTAGATGGCATGCAGATAGCTGGCCAGTTGCCTGCCATTTTGAATCTGGCCTGTTGCCATTCACCTGCCTTCGTGTGACTGACTTACGTTTTCCAGCCCGACACTCGTAGTAATGGCGGAAAATCCATTTTTGCCTTGGAGTCATACAGTCGATTCGCATGTTGGGAAGTTTGATTTGCAGGCTTTGCATTCGATAAAAATAAGCATTTTCTGGGTTGACCTCGCATTGTAGGTGATTTGTACCGTGTGAGTTTGCACTGTGTGTGGGTGCCCTGTACTCTACAAAGATGTACAGAAGTGTGTTTTTGAGTTTTAAGAGGATCCATCAGGAAACAAAGCAAATAGGCTATGATTAGATGAGGAATAGGTGTTGGGATAGGTTGGTTAGGTTAGCATAAAACAGATTGTTAGGTTAGGATAAATTTGGTTAGATAAGGTTAGGTGGAAGCATGCGTGGAAAATTTTGAGAGGAATGAGAGAGTATTTTTGACTGGAGGGTAAACATATGCTTTATTTGAGGGAGTAAAAGTACCTTACCAAATCAGTTCTTATACTTTCTGATAGTCTGTTATATTACTGTATTCTGATTATTTCTCGGGTGGTAAATAAATGTTTCATGCAAAATTTGTTTCCCATGTTGTTTTTAGCTGTGTTTTGCTGTGTCAACTTGTTTGACTGGTTAGCTGTAATGGCGAAAGGACTGTCCTAATCTAAGTGTGTAACTAAATCTAACCCAACCTAGCTTAACTATACCCAATAATTAATCTAACCTAACCTAACCTAACTTGGCATCCAGCTGGGAACTTGGGAAACAAAGTCCACTTTTCATTACCAGTGTTGAGTAAGATTCTCCCTTTGTGCCTAAATAAAGAATCGTAGGTACGGCTCAAGAATCGTAATGATAAAAACAGTGGGAGATTTTTCAGCAGGAAGAGGTAATTTACCACTCTGAAAATAGTAAGAAAAACATAGAAAACAAACTGGAGGAATATGAATGGAATTGGAGAGGTGCTTCTTCTGCCTCCAATAAAGTGTAGCTATGTTTATCAATTGGAGATATGAATGGAAAAGTAGGAAATGTGAAAGGGAGGCGGTGGCTTAATCAGTAGAGAGGTGGCCTGCAGTCCTACTGGACCCAGGTTCAAATCTCTTCTGGGGCAGGGAACAGTTTAAGGATTTGAATTTCACAAAACAGACCACTGATCTACCACAAGACCTGCCAGCATGTCGTAAAAATACCCCTGCTAATACCAATACACCAGTCCTGTATGAGACAGCCCTAGCATGTATTCAATATGGACGGTGGGTGTTTGTGCTGAAGTGGTGACATGTAGAAGTGTATGGTATGAAGGACTACTGGGCCTTGGGAGCAGGCTGTGAATCCTATGCCCAGAATTGGATACATTAAAAAAAAAAAAAAAAACGTAGTTGGTGAGTGGGGTGTGCCTGCAGAAGCACATGAGAATGTCAGTGCTCTAGTGGACATTTGTACAGGTTGGGGGTTGGTGATAGCCATTACCCTCTTTAGGCACAAAGTGATCCACACATGGCGAGTGATGAGTAGGGTGGGTCATGAACTGAGTGAACAGATGGCAGTGATTGATTATGTGTGTGTGGATGACAGAATGAGAAAGTTTGTAATTGATGCAAAAGCATACTGAGGTTGGGGTGGTGAACATTCTGACTGCCACATGGTAGTGGTGAAAGTGAAGGTTCCAATGCCTTGGAGGAATAGAAAGGGGAAAGGACAGAAGGAAGTACAGTATTGTAGTCCATAAAGGAGGGCAGAAAGATTGCAAGAGGATGGAAAAAAGGCAGAATTTAAGAGAGAAGTGGAGGAGCGATTGGGTAAATATGATTTGGAGCAGATGGGGGAGATGGAAGGTGTGTGTTAGATATTCACAGAACAAATCTGTGCAGCATGTGAGGTGGTGTGTGGGGCAAAGAGAAGGCGAAAGGGAGTTCCAGGAAAAACATGGAGGAATGAAGAGGTTAGACAAACTGTGATGCAAAAGAAGAATACATATAGTGAGTGGACAGGAAGTAGAGGCATGGAGGAAGTTGAGAGACAGAAGAGAGAGTTAGCTACATGTAGAGAGGAAGAGAGATCGTTTTCGTTTTTGAAGGCTGCAACATGCTTGTATGCATCGGCCTTTTTGGATTGGAGCGTGTAGCATTTTATGACCGGATGCCCTTCCTGATGTCTACCAATGGCCCTTGGGTGGATTCGATCCTCCGACCCTACGGCCAGAGTGGAGCGCTCTAACCCACTGAGCCACGGAGATAGTAAAAAGATTAGTAAGAAAGGGTAAGATGAGAGTCGATCAGGAATTTGGAAGGAATTTGAGTGTAAAGTGAAGGGAATATGAGAAAATGTTCTGGAAGTTGGAAAAGAGAGTTAGGCAGGGTGATAAAGAAGTTAGTAAGAAATTGAAATAAGAATGGTAGGTTGCTAGTGGAGAAGAGAAAAAAAGTAAGCAGATGGAGAGAACACTGTAAGGAACTGTTAAACATAGAGAATGAAAGTAATGTGAAAATAAGTGGCTGGGGAATGACTGGGAGAAGGAAGGAGGTGAGAAGGGAGGAAGAGATCATTAGGATGAAAGTAGTGGAAGTAATGAAGAAAGTCAAAATGGGGAAAGCCCCAGGAATTGATGGAGTGTGTGATAATATGCTGAAACATGGGGGAGAGATAGTAGTAGAATGGATATGGAAGACGTGCAGATTGTCCTGGGAAGAGTCCCAAAGGATTTGAAATTCCTCCTGTACAAAGGAAAAGGGGAAAAATAAGTGTGTGGTAATCATAGGGGCATATGTCTTCTTAGTGTAGAAGGAAAAGTATATGGTAGGATACTTACTGACAGAGCTAGGGAATAACAGAGCAGTTACTGTAGTTGAAGAAGAACATGGAGGTTTTAGGAAGGGAAGAGGTTGTGTAGATCAGATATTCATCCTTAGGTCTTTAGTGGAAAGATTTTGAGAGAAGGGAAAGAAGTTGTATGTGGCCTTCATGGATTTGGAGAAAGTATACTGTGTACTGTATATGACAGAGTGGATGGACAAGAATTTGGAAAGTAGGAAGAATATATGGAGTAAATGGGAAGTTGTTGAATGCTGTGAAGAGCATAAAGGCTGCAGTTCGTGTTGAAAGTGAACTGAAAGAATTTTTCTCTCTGAATGTTGGATTGAAACAGGGATGTGTCATGTCTCCATGGCTGTTTAGTCTATATATGGATGGAGTTATAAAAGAGATACAAGGTAGGGCAGTGGATGTTGGAGTGGTGCTAATGAGGGAGGGCAGCGTTTGGAAACTTCCTGGACTGTTGTTTGGAGATGATACTGTATTGTAAAGTGAAGATGACTGGGAACTGCAAGACATAGTGAATGAGTTTGGGAGTGTGTGTAGGAAACAGAATGTAAAGGTGAGTGTGGGGAAGAGCAAAGTTGTGGTCTTTGAGAGAAATAAAGTCACTGAATGTACAGTGAGGTTGGATGATGAGGAAATGGAAAGTGTGAGTACATTTAAGTATGGTACTTGGGTAGTACCCATATGGTAAGTAAGGATGAAAGTTTGGAGGATGAAGTGCTTGAAAGGGTAGCTGCAACAAGGAAGAAAGGTTGCTGGTTCTTTGAAAGCACTGATAAGAAATAGTGGGGAAGTAAGCATAGAAATAAAAAAGTTGCTTCATGATAATATTGTGATACCAGCTCTAATGTATGGAGATGAAGCTTGGACCTTGTTGGAAGGACACAGATCAAGAGTGAGAGCATTGGAAATGAGTTATTTGCGAGGAGCTTGTGGAGTTACATGGAGAGACAGACTGACAAATGAGGAAGTGAAGAAGCATTGTGGTGTGGATGTGATGTGATCAGAAACCATTAGGAGAAATACGCTGAGGTGGTTGAGCCATGTGGAGAGGATGGAGAGCGAGAGACTAATGAGGAGAATGTATGTGAGTGAGGTGGAGGGGGAGATGGGGAGGCCGAGGATGAGAAGGAGGGATGGATTGGAGAGGTATGGGAGAGAGAGGGGGGTGTGAGCTGATGGGAGGGCAGTGAAATGGCAGGGGACAGGGTGACATGGGGTAATTAGTTTGTGCCCATCCCGTGTGGGATTAAGGCACCTGGCAGTAGATAGATGGTTAGCGTAATCCTTAAGGAGAGGTAGAACTAGCTTAATACTGTATTCAGTTTTTTTTTTTTTCCTTTTATCAAAGCTCTTCATTGGATTATTTGAGTATTGTTTAAGTGGATTTTCTAATTTTTTTTTTTTTTCTTTTGAAGAGTTGAAAGCATTTAAAAGTTGGGTTTATTTACAATCCTAATGGAGCCAAAGACAGATGTCTGCCATCTTGTAGTGCACCAAAGACAAACAGATACCATCTTAGAATGGCATTTTTGTACAAAATTATCTCTATCAATGCTTATTTATCCAAACCAAACCCAGTTTTTCATAACTTAATCCAAATTATCCTAACATAGTCCATCCATACTTACCAGTACCTTTACTCTTCGTGTTATCCCCACATAATTTTACTTTGACCATCAAAGAATTACCCATTTTTGTGGAATCTTTAAATTGATGGATCCATTACATTCATGCCGAGTGGAGCCTGAAGTGTGATATATGATTTTCTGTGAGAATAATATGAAATGCTGATGTTTTTCCCAGGTGATGCAGTTTCAGTCACTGAGTGTAATTAATGATAAAATGTTGGGTATCAGTTCAAAATGTATTTACCTTACTGTAGTTCTGCTAGTATTCAGTGTTTTTTGTATTGTGTACGGTATATCATAGTAAGAGTCAAACAGTTTGGGATAAGGTACACTATACAAGGCACTTTTTGTAGACTTAAGTAAAGCACCTTGTTTCCCAAGGTCCAGCAGTCCTTCCATTCATCAGCAGATGGTGACACACAGCAGATTTAACTTGTCACCACATGGACACCAGTACTGATAGAGCACTGTTTATACTTTGCCTAGATATGATGAGGTGCCATTCAGGACTAATGTGATGGTATACGGCAGCCTAAATGGTATTGTGAGAGTTTGTACGATGCTAGTGAGTTGTCAGTTTAATAAAGCACAAGTTTCACATACCGGTATTATTCTCTGCTGCAGTTTGGATCGACCTTCAGTTTTATGACTACCAACTACCTAGTTTGAGTCCTTCAATTAAATATACAGTAGACCCTCACCAAGACAGACTAACTGGGGTGTAGCTAGGTTTGGTAAAGGCTAAAGTTTGTTAAATTCAGGGGTCCCCCCCACCCCTCAGGTGAGAATTCAAGCACATGTTTGAAACTAATGAGTACAATATCATATTCTAGTATTAAAATTGAAAAGATGGTAGTCTGGAGGGTGAAGTGCTCGAAAGGGTACAGCAGGGAAGGAAGGTTGCTGGTTCGTTGAAAGCAGTGATAAGAAACAGGGAGGTGAGCATGGAAGTGAAAAAGTTGTTACATGACAGTATTGTGATACCAACTCTGACATATGGAAGTGAGGCTTGGACCCTGTTGGAAGGACAGAATTCAAGAGTGAGAGCAGTGGAAATGAGTTATTTGAGAGGAGCATGTGGAGTCACATGGAGAGACAGACTAACAAATGAGGAAGTGAAGGAGCGTTGTGGTGTGGTTGAGGATGTGATGGGAAGCGTTAGGAGAAACACGTTAAGGTGGTTTGGGCATGTGGAGAGGATGGAGAGTGAAAGATTGACGAGGAGAGTGTACGTGAGTGAGGTGGAGGGGGCGAGAGGGAGGGGGAGGCCAAGGATGAGATGGAGGGATGGAGTGGAGAGGTATATGAGAGAGGGGGGTGTGAGTTGGGAGCGTGGTAGTAAAATGGCAGGGGACAGAGTGACATGGAGGCGATTTGTTTGTGGCCACCCCGTTCGGGATTGAGGCATCTGGCAATAGATAGATAGAGACATATATACCTCTTTTACACTAATTTGGCCAAAACTATACCTATTTTACACTACTGTAATTTGGCCCATAATTTTGCCATTTTGCAGCTTCTTTCTCATCCTTGTCATAGCACTTCTTCATGACTAATTTGGTATAGCTATAATCCATTACAGTATTACTACAGTACTCAGTAATCATAATGGGGATAGCCTGATTTCCAGTTCAGAAGGTCTGCATAATGCTCCCCATTTAGTGACCATTGTTTAGTATAGCTGAAATACAGTTTGGTGGGCTCAGAGGTGTTCAGAAGGGCGGCGTGATGCTTTCCATTTAATGACCATTATTCAGTATAGCAAATGAAAGTCAGGTGGGCTCTGATGCATTCCTTAAATCCTAAATCTGTAGTATCAAGGTTCATTGTAGCGAGGGTCTACAGTAGGTTGAGTTGTCTAGTTTAAAATTGCCATTTTTTACACTTTTTGGTGTAAGTCCTTAGTAATGAGAAAATTCCTGTTCCTGTAAAAGTTCCATTTGTCTATAAGGCTGATTTACCATTTTATCCCAAGTGGTGGTGATCATCATCCACTCACTTGATGTCGTGCTGCCTTCTTCTTCCTTCACCTTTATCGTTCCCCTTCTGTATCTGTTCTACTTTCATCCTTCCTGTCACTTTTTATTACTCCTTATTCCACTTCAGGTGGCTCTATACTAAGCGACAAGCCTAATAATTTCTTGTAGCTAACCCAGGAAACCATGTCCAGTGCTGGGCAGTATCCATGTAACCAAATAATGGGGCGATGTGGAGCTTATTATGATGCCCGTGTTAGCTGCGTGGAGAGATGCTGTGGCATCCATCCAGGAACCAAACTTCCACACTCTTCCCTATGTCTTGCTGTGGTGAGTTGCTGTTTACCACAGGGGAGCATCAGCTTTGTGCATAGGATTACCCTGCTGGGATGGTTGCTTGCTTGTGGGTGTTGGGTCTGCTCAGCCAGACAGACTAAGGTTACTCAACAACAGTAATAGTACCAGTTGTTTGTAAAAAGTTGTGATACTGTATTTTTTAACAGATACATGTTTGACCAGTAATGAGGACTGCCTAGCCTACATCAGTATACAGTAGTACTGCATTGATTATGTTAATTGTATTGTTGTGTATTGCCCTGAGTATTATAATGTGTGTTGATATATGCAGGTGTTTGTGTGAAAGAGCATGCCCTCACAAGCCATCAAGCCCTCCTCACTAGGGATGACTGGCATCCGAAACAATGACACCTGGACTGATGGCCTCCCCATCTGCAAGCTCTCAGGTGATGTACATGATCATCTTATTCACTGTATACTTCTGCCCAGTATGAAAGTAATAATTAGTTATATAGATGAGGACATGATCAGTACTTCAATTACCAGTAGCCACAACATTTATTAGGCCAACACTTGAATTTGTTGTGGATGTATGAACCTTATTTTTGAACAGTTTCATCTTCATTATCAACATCATCCTGACCCTTCTTTCTCACTCAAGAATAGGGTGAGTTAAGATCCAGAAAGTAAAAATTGTCAGTAGCTTGCTTTTTCTCTGTAGCCTCCTGCTTTAAACTGATATTCAAGCCAATGATGGCTGTTGCATATACTGTATGTGCAGAACAGCCTCATGTGCTCTTTTATTCATGATCTTGAATCTTCTCTGGATTCTCTGTGTTCCTAACACTGGCAGTCCATTCAGTCTCTGCCTAAATATATCTGTTCTGTTTATATCTCCCCAAACTGTACTGACTGTCCAAAACACGTTCGCTCCATTCCTCCTAGCTCAGTAGTCTCCACTTGAGGAGCGTTAGTGTTCACCATCTTTGGCTTCTCTCTTCTTTCACTAAGCTGCCTGGTGAACAAACCCATGTTTTTTCTCTCCTGAATGACCTAGAGCAGTTTGCACAGTGCCCTACCTCATCCCTGGCCATTTGGGGAAAGGGCAAACGTACTCGACCTCTTTCATACAACTAATCTTTCTGCTTATCCTTTCAGTCTTTTTTCCCCTGTTACGCTGCTCTGATCACAATTTTACGTCTACAGCCTGTTCTGTTGCTTCTGTAAGGCCTGTGAATCCCCCCAAGAAGAAATGTCAGTGGTATTACTTGACCATTCATTGGAAGGCTCTCAAACAGTACTTCATTAACCTTCCTTGAAATGGTTATTACCTCTATGGCAGAGAGCCATCTGAGTGTCTTATACATATTATGGGTGCTGTGCTTTCAGGGAAATAAGCAAACTTTCCTTATGTGTACCATTAGACTAATGCATAATTTACCCTGGTTTAATCATGCTTGTTCTGACGCTGTCCACAACAGTGAGGTGGTTTTCAAAAAGTACCAACACCAGCTAACCCCTGAAAACCATGCCCTTTTTTTATTTGTCTTGCAGTGAACTCTTTCACTCGAGATTCTCTGACTCCCAGAACCTCCCTCTCTAAAAAAAATAAATAAATAAAATGGATTCTCTGCTCAGACCTTTGCTTCTTACTCTTCTCTGAATGATGCAGGTACTCTGCTTTCATTTTATCATCCCTGTGACATCTCCATGCTTGAAATTAAACTGTTCTTCTTTAGGTGTCTTTTCTGACTTCTCTAGCTTTAGTACAGTCTAATTGCATAGTATGTGCCCTGTCAACAGTGCAAACCCTAGAAAAAATGAATGCATGAAATCATATGAGAACACAAAGTTGGACAGTACAACTCATAATACTACTCATCTGTCAACCATAGCTAGTGACTGAACAGGTGAGAAACTTGTCCCACCTGTGACTTCTGCTGTGTTGAGTGATGTCAGGACCTGTTGTGCATCTCCTCCTCAGCCCTTCCTTCCTTCCTTCCCACATGTTTTCCTGCTGTTCTTTGAGTCATAATCTGATTTAGACACCAAAAAATAATTTGTTGCATTTATGCAGTGTGAACTAGCCAACAATCAACTGTATGATACTCTACCTCCCATCAAGCGACTTGTCTCTTGAGCTCCTGCCCCCACCCTGAAGTCGTGGCCTCGAGTCTATAGCCTCCCACTTTCTGGGTGGTGGGTGAAAAGACAGGACAAGTTGCCTGGCAGTGGTTATAGTGTTGTGGTAGGGAGATATTGGTGGCTGAGTGAGTCCGGGAGAGAGAAATATGAGGGAACATTTTCACTTTATCTGGCTGTAGGCATAGAATGGGCATTCTAGCATTTAGCAATGATGTTTGGTGGCATTTTGATAATTGGAGATAGCTGTTATGGTTGGTGTAGTGGGTTGAAGGATCAAAGGATACTTTTGGCATGAGGTTGGGATGGAAGTAATTAATTCCATAAATTCTTTTATTCTTCACAGAAAGCTTAGAATACACTTTCTGTGTGACTGGACTGTAGTAACATGTAGCTATCATCGTGATGGGATCTATTCTCTTGTTCTCAAGACCTGTTCTTTAGGACTGACACCTTTTTGCCTTTGTCTGTCAATTTGCACATTTACTTCTGACTTAAAGGTTACTGTCATTCAGCCTGTCCCAAGAAAAGATAAATTGTTCCTAGCCCTCTAACTATCACCCATTTGCTTGAATCTTTTGCATATTCCAAGTCTTTGAGCCGCTCCTCGACGGGAAGATTTTGAAGCTCCTTTCTTCCTATAACTTTTCTGGACTGCTAGTAAGGGTTCTATATTAGGGATGTTTCATTGATCTCAGATTCCCTTTAGGTTATTGGTTGTCCTCCTTTTGGGACTTCAGTAAAACCTTTGTCATTGCACTTGACATGTTTTTTTTTTTTTTTTTAATACTGAATGTGACACAAAGCTTCAATTTCTAAGCTGGCCTGAGAAGTTTGCTTTCAGTTTTCTGATTTCTCCCTTTTCTTCTTTCTATTTAATTCACTCTCTTGCATTTCTTGCCTTATATGGCCAGATTTTATTTTTCTTTGGTTTCTGAGTGCATACAGCACATACCCTATGTGTATTTCCTCCTTATTTCATTAGAACTTTTGTGCATCCATGTCATGTGTTTTTTAAAATTTTTCTCAACCTCTACATTCCCCCAAGCTACTGAGTATCTTTCTCACTAGTTGATATCCTTGCAACACCACACAGTTTGACAAGATTCTTTTTATATGTTCCTCACAACTGCCTAATCTGTTTGCTCCCAGTTCACTGACATAGGAGTCCTTCACTACCTTATGCTCATTGCTTCCAATTCACTGACATATGAGTCCTCCACTACCTTATGCTCATTGCTCCCAATTCATTGATATATGACTCCTCCACTACCTTATGTTCACATTCATCTGCCATTGCTTAATTTGTCACAAAATGGAAAAACAAAAATAGGGAATTGATCATCACAGTATCAAGTGCAGTCTGTCATAGCTCTTTTCACCCATCATTCAAACCTTTGAGATTCTTATATCCACTTTCAAGGTGAAACAGTAAGACTTTAATATGTTTGGGATTGAAACATTCCAACTTTTGACTTTGACTGCATACATATCTAGTTTCATCTAGTATCAGTTTATATGTTTCTTCATTGACTGTACCATACTTTCTCACACATTCATTTATCCATAGCCTATAATCTGCTCCCATTTACAAGGATGTGTGATTCTACCATATTGTGTGGATACGCCAGGTGTGGGAATGTCGGCCAACCAGATGTATCGTGAAGATGGGACACCCTGCTCAGAGCATGAGTATGAGGACCGTAGTATACACTTCTGTCTTGACCGTGAAAATGGAACCTATCTTTATGGGGTCTTTGATGGTCATGATGGTGCAAAGGCTGCATATTTTGCATCTCAGGTGAGTGCTGGAGAAGAATAATTGTGTATGGTGCTGATGTAGATTGTTAAAGATATTAAACCACTTACAGTCAGAACGAATATAGTACAGTACAGCATTTTATTACAGCAGATGTGAGGCAGTTTCAGTCTCCTTTGAGTGATTTATAGAAGACTAATGCAGTTAAAACTGTCATCATAAACCCTTTCTTGGTCAGACCACTTCTAGCATTCCACTCCATCTATTGCCAAATTATTATATTCAGCTCAGATTGAGTCACAGAAGCCTGAGAGATAGTAGTTAATCTTAATATTGTATAAGAACTTTTTTTTTTCTTAGGAAACAAATACAGTATATATATACAGTAATCCCTCTAATATTCAGACGTCCAGTACTCGGATATACTCACTATTCGGTTATTCTGGCCTGCCCAACCCTCAAAATGTAAAAAAAAAATCCGAAAAAAATCGATTAATTTTCGATTTTTTGGGACCGCGTCAGTTTGAATTTCCCGCGCGTGCCGATCTGCTTTGTTTACACTCGTGGCACCACGATCGGTCGCCATTACCCACTCCCCTCCTGCCTCGTGAACAACTCCGAAAATGGCGGCCGAAGTGATTGCTTTTGTGGTGATACCCTACCTCCTACAGTGCTTGATACTGCTCTTCACCTTTTTCTTCATGTGTGTGATGATGGCCCCGCCTCCTGAGAAGAGGAAGAAAGTGGTTCTGACTCAGGAGAAGAAGAGGCAGATATTGGACAAGGTGGACGCCGGCTGGTCAACAGGGCGCATCTTACGTGAGTTCAACCTCCCTCGCTCCACCTTGTTTGATATCAAGAAGTCCCGAGACAAACTACAGCAGTACACAGCTGATTTCGCATCGAAGACCAGACTAAACATGCAGAGGAAGGTGATGTTTACTCCTAAGTATCCAGACATCGACCGCTCCACGTTGATTTGGTATCGACAACAACGAGCTGCTGGTGTGTTGGCACGTGAAACGGAGCTGAAAGCTGCTGCTGAAAAGTTCGCAAGGCTACACGACGCCCCACACTTCAAGGCATCTGAAGGTTGGCTCTTCTCGTTTAAGTTATGACATGGACTTACCAACCGTAAGACCCATGGCGAAGCTCTGGACGCTAACGACGAAGGAGTAGAACAGTTTCGGCAGAAGGTGAAGGGCTTGACTGATAGGGAGGGCCTCACTCTCGGTCAGGTTTACAACGCTGATGAAACTGGCCTATTTTATCGTTCAGTACCCACAAACACTCTCGCTGAGGAGACGGAGTAGCGTTTACCTGGCCCCAAGCTCTCAAAGCAACGTGTGTCTGCTTTGTGCTGTGCCAATGCTAACGGCATGCACCAGCTCAAGCCCGTTATTGTAGGCTGTGCAAAGCAGCCTAGGTGCCTTCATGGGTTAATGAATGCCCTTCCTGTCGTGTGGTATCATTTTCTGAAGGCTTGGTTCACAACCAAGATCTTCAGGAATTGGTTCCACCAACACTTTGTTAAGGAGGTCATTCGTTATCAGACGTCGACACTGAAAATCCAACGAGACCAGGTAAAGGCCCTCCTGATTCTTGACAATGCACCTGCGCATCCGTCAGACAAGGAGTTGGTGGCAGAGAATGGTTGCATCAGGTGTCTGTTTTTGCCACCTAATACAACTGCTCTCATCCAACCAATGGACCAGGGAGTGATTGTGGCAACGAAGAGGCTACCGACGGAAGTTTTTGGACGAGGTGATGGTTGTGTACGAGGACGAGGACGATCACAGGGAAGAACATGACATGCGAGGACAAAAAACACTCGAACATTCGCCAATACACCCTCAAGTCTGCCATCTACAACTGGGCAATTGCATGGAAGGAAGTCTCTGTCAAGACTTTAGAAAATGGTTGGTCTCGCCTGCTTCATGGAAGTGACGTGGTGCACGATTTTCTTGGTTTTGACGTGGATGACTTTCATGCAAGGCTTTGTATGGGTGGAGACGATGTGGATGTCGACGAAGTGCGCGAGTGGTTGGATGACGACGAGGGCGATCCTGGGTATCAGATCATGTCTGATACCGAGATCGCATCTACTGTTGCTGGTCCCAGTACCCAGCAGGAAGATTCTGACGAGGACAGCAACGATGATGTGGACTCCTCACAGCTTGCAACTACCCCAACGCTCCCCAAGCTGAGCACAATCCGGGACTATGTGAAGTTCGTCCTTGACTACCTAGAACACCCGGACTGTGACAGAGACATGAGGTCATTGGAATTGGCGAGTGAAGTGCAAGGTTTCAGGCAACGCATCATTAATCGTCAAAATCGTCGTCCTCTTCGTCAATCAACCGTTGAAAGTTTTTTCAGGCCAGTCAACCCTGCCGTCGTCCACTCTCGCTCCACACCATCATCTCACGAAGACGGGCCTTCTAGCTCCGAGCCACAGCCCAGCACATCAGGCACGGGTGAATCACCACTGGATGTTAGTTTGCGTCTATCTTCGGAGTCCTCTGTAGTGGATAGTGTATCACCACGTCGCACCAAGATACCCCTACGCCGCCTCCGTCTGCTCACCTCGGACTCTGACAGCGACTAAATTCTCCATGGATCGTCACTAGACCACACGGGAATTTACTGTTGTGTACAGTGCAGTGAAGTGATGTTATTCCAGTTATAAAAAAAAAAAACTTTGGTGAAAGTGTTGGTGAGAAGTGCTTCTGGTGATTCTCAAGTGGAAGGGTGTGTCAGTTGCAACGTCTTCCTGTCAGAGTCTGAGATGATAGAGTGGGTTATTACATCAGGACGGCCGCTTTTTGTTCGTAAGTACCCTAACTTCATACCTAACCTGTTTTCATCATGCTGTACGTGTATTAAAAAATTACCGAAAATGTTCATCATAATTTCCTGCTTCCTATTTAATTTTTCCATGCATGGTTCTTCAGTAAAACAGCTAGAAAAAAGGTTGAAGCAGTGAATTTCATGTCCGGTCCTAACCTAACCTAACCTAACCTATGGTTACCATAAAGATTTTCACGCCTAACCTGTTTTCATCAGGCTGTTAATGTGTTAAGAAATTACCCTAAATGTTAATCATAATTTCCTGCTTGCAATTTAATTTTTCCATGCATGGTTCTTAAGTAAAACAGCTAGAAAAAAGGTTGAAGCAGTGAATTTCATGTCCAGTCCTAACCAAACCTAACCTAACATTGTCTATCTATCTATTGCCAGACACCATAATCCCGTAAGGGGTGGCCATTTGACTTTGAGTTTTTTTTTTTACGGGGAGGGGCACTAACCCTCCACCAACCCACTTGTTGACACGTAGGGAGCACGTATGGTTTGGTTATATGGTTACCACCCAGCGTTGTAAATGGTTTCTTGGCTTACAGGAAACCATTTGGCTTGTCACTCAATGTAATGCCACCTGTAAAGGAAAGAAAAGCAGTAAGAAGTGACAGGAAATATAGGAGAAATAGGAAGAAAGGAGGGCAGGCACAGAAAAAGAATGATAAAGGCTAAGGAAGAAGTAGGCAGCACTACATCAAGTGAGTGGATGATGGTCGCCACCACCTACCACTAACATTGTGTTAATCATAATTTCCTGCTTTTAATTTAATTCTTTCATGCATGGTTATTAAGTGCACCAGTTATGAAAAAGGTTGAAGCAGTGAATTTGATGTCCAGTCATAACCTAACCTAACCTAACCAAACCTAACCTAACCTGTCGTGCCCCACTTGCTTTACTCTTTATCTTAGTTAAGTTTCAATTAGGTTTCATTAGGTAGCGCTGGACAGGTACAAGTAGGGTACCCGACATAACAACACATCAAGTAATCACAAGTCCATTTAAGGCCGGCGTTACGTGGGAGCGTCTCTTTCCTTATTAAGAGGAAGGGATTCTAGGGTTACTCAAACTAATTTTCTCCTTTTTGTTTATCTACAAATTATGTACACTTTATACACTAAGTCAAAGCAGTCCACTAATTTGGTCCACTCTATGAACTCCAAGTTATATAAATACTCTATGATCTTACTCTACTAAAAAAAACTATTAAATCATGCCACTTTACAATGATAATTAACAGTACCACTAAGTTCCATTAAACAAGTAACAGTTCATGAATATTATTACTCGTCACTGAAGATAATACTCTCTCTTACTAAAATAAAACCAAGAGTATTATGGTTAAATACAAGGTAATACAAAAGTAATATCCTATGTATAGGAGAATATTAAGAACAATACTCTAGCACACCATCATCTCACCCTAGCATTATTACTAGAACATTAATCTCTGTAACACTTTATTCTAGTATCACTTCACCTCAAGTTACTTCAAAATATTTCTACAAAATTAATATCACTCTTTATCACAGTCATGTACCCTAACTCAATACTTCTTCATAAAGACACTTAACTTCATATAATCGTTGTTCCTTTCACCATGGAGCAAATAAATTAATTCAAACTATCTGGTCCGTCCTGTTATACCCTACCACAAATCTACGGTATACTCTCAATATTTTTCACAGTGTATTTCACTTTCTCCTTTCTCTCTTTTCTTTTGTCAGTTCCACTTTCCTCTATGCTCTCTAACAAGGATATCTACTCACTGATACTGTAGAGTACCAAGACATCACCAATCTCATCGTCGTGGCAGGGTGTTCAGGCGGCCTTCTAGTTAAGATCTTGCCCAGGTTCTTCTCGACTCTTTGCCCTCTCAGCTCCTTCTGACTTCCAACCCTCTGCTTTTCCCTCAGGAAAGCCACAGAGGCCAGAAGTAGGCATGCATTCTACATATCCTTCGTTCACTTCTTCTCAGTGTTCTTAGTCGGGTCTGATCCGCAACATTTTGAATTAATGTCTGTTATATAACATCAATTCGCATTAGACATCGCTCCCTTCTCTTATTTCTGTATATATACATAAGTTGCTGCCCCACAATACAGGGCCGTGAGAGTAATTGTGTGCCTCGGCTCGAACAGGGCTGTGAAAGTAATTATGTGCCTCGGCACGCCCTCTCCCTCTTATTATTATTCATCGTTCATTCACTTTTCATTTTTTATTCTTCACCATTCACTGACCTGTGGCTTCTTCCATCTTTTCAAGGTGCTGCAGGTAATGATATTTATCACGTAACGTTTTTCGATATCCTTTATCCCTTTTATCCCTTACTGATTGTTGTGGATGACGTGGTTGTGGTACGGGTGGTTGTGGTCGGATGGTGGGTGAGTCAGTCATAACCACGTATGTTATGTCTTCATCAAATGCCTGGTGTAAGTCGTCATCACCATCATCAACGTCGTCGGCAACATCGTTGTTTTCCGTGTTGCTGTGGTTGTTGCTGCAGCTTGCAGTGCAGCGACAAACCTAACCTAACCTAACCTAACCTAACCATTTTTCTGGTAGCAATTAACATCATTTACTGTATTTGATGCTTTGTATCCAATGATTTAATGCATAAAATGTGAGAAAAGATGATTTCCATGTCCAATAATTACTTATACTATGCTGGCAAGTTCTGAGCTCCTATGACTCACTCACCCCTAAATCATCATTTTTTGGTTAAAATTCAATAAATTCATGCTATATGTGCATTATTTATGTGAAAAGGGACCTAAATAAGTGCTATACATGTCCACTAGGGAGGTAGGAAAGTAGTTTTCTGATTTGGGTTAGGTTAGGTTAGGGTCATGAAAAACCAGTGCTGGAGCTTCAGGACCAATATCCGGACAAAAACAATATTCGGACATGCCTTTGGATCTATTACAACAGATATTGGAGGGATTACTTATATTTATATATATATGATAGGATAATAGTAGTGAAAATTTTGATCGGACGTGTGATGATTTCAGTTATATCAGCATATGCTCCACAGGTAGGATTGGATGACGCAGAGAAGGATAGGTTTTGGGATGATTTAATACGTGTAGTAAGTGGTATGGGTGATGATGAGGTAGTGGTTCTGGGAGGGGATTTAAATGGTCATGTTGGTGAAGCAGCTCAAGGTTATGAAGAGAGTCCATGGAGGATGTGCATATGGTGTGAGGAATGCGGAAGGGGAAAGAATACTCGAGTTTGGGGAGGCTATGGACATGATTGTGTGCAACACACATTTTAGGAAAAGAATCAGCCGGTTGATTACATATGAGTCTGGGGGAAATAGTAGTCAGATAGATTATTTTCTGGTCAGGAGGGTTGATAGGAGATTAGTGAGGGATGTTAAAGTTGTAGTAAGCGAGGAGTGTTTGCAGCAGCACAAACTGTTGATTTGTGACATGGTGCTTAAGGAACGAATGATGAGAAGGAGGACATATGTACCTAGGAGGAAAATATGGAAGCTG
>JAGKTI010007510.1:8720-36643 GCA_018397915.1 Birgus latro
TTTCCACTAAAAAAGTTATTTGACAGGTCATTAAAAAATAGCTACTCACTTCTAAAGTAACGCCGGAGTGCAATGAGACCAATGATGATGCAGGAGTTTAAAATTATCGCTAATATAACCACGTATGTATAGTTATACCAGGTGCGGTGATTTTCTATGGCTATCTCCACCACCAGGTCAGGGCCAGCATCATGTGGATGAGTTGAGGAGTCGGGCAGAGTGTTGACCTGCCCACTTACAACTGCCAACTCTCGGATATTTCTGTCCACGAAGTTCACCATCGCTTAAAGGTACGTGCTAGCTCCTCCTCTCGTCACTGCAAACATTAAAAAACAAAACTGTAATTTCATAAAAAGGGTAAGCATTTATTTAAGAGTAAATGATAAAATAAGTACTGAAGAGTAAGTTGTAATTCAGGGAAAAGGTACAGTAATTGTTATTCATGTATTAAATTTTTCGAATCGACTTTATATTTTTTTTTTTCAGGAGTGCGAATTACACTGTATAAGCCTCACTATCAAAACAGGGCGATGCTGAGGACATATTTCTCGTTAATGAAAATTATTTCTGGAGAATGAGCTGAAAACATATCTTATCCTTCTCTGTTATTGGGAACTACACTCACTGCTGTGGAGTGGAGGCAATTCACTAGCGATTACAGGTGTTCCATCAGTCTACCTATCTATTGCTAGAGGCTCCGGTAATGGGTGGCTACAAACAAATCGCCTTCTTGTTGCCCGGTCCCTAGCCATTTCACTGCCCAGCTCCAAGCTTTCACCTCCCTCCCTTATATATCTCTTCACTCCATCTCATCCTCGACATCCCCCTCCCTTTCCCTACCCTCCACCTCACTCACATAAACTCTTCTCATTAGTCTCTCGCTTTCCATATGGCTAAACAACCTCAATATATTTCTCCTAATGCTTTCAATCACATTCACATCCACACCACAACGCTCGTTCACTTCCTCATTTGCCAGTCTGTCTCTCCATGTAAATCCACATGCTCCTCTCAACTAACTCATTTCCACTGATCCCACTATTGACTTGTGACCTTCCAACAATGTCACTGCTTCATTTCCATACGTTGGAGTCGCTATCACATTACAATCATGCAACGAATTTTTTACTTCCATGCTCATTTCCCTGTTTATCACTTATTTCAAAGAACAAGCTCCTTCCTTGTTGTACCTTTTTAGGCACTTCACCCTCCAAATTTCCATCCTTACGCGTTACACTACTCAAGTACTTAAAAGCACTAACATTTTCCATTTCCTTATCATACGACGTTACTCTACATCCAGAGACATTATTTCTCTCAGAGACCATAACTTTATTAATCCCTACATTCATATTTAGATTCTTTTTGTTACAAACTCTTCCACACTCATCTACCAAGCCTCGCAGTTCCCCATTGTCTTCGCTTAACAATACTGTATCAACTGCAGACAACTGTACAGGAAGTTTCCAAACGTTGCCCTCTCTCATTAGAGCCACTCCAACATCAACTGCCCTACCTTGTATCTCCTATAGCCTCATTCATATGCAGATTGAACAACCATGGAGACATGGCATCCCTGTTTCAATCCAACCTTGAAATAGAAAAATTCACTCAGTTCACTGTCCACATGCACTGTAGCCTTAAACCCCGTATACATTCTCTTCACGGCATTCAAGAACTTCCCATTTACTTCATATATTCTTAACATTTTCCACATTCCTTGTCTATCCTCTCTGTCAAATGCTTTCTCCAAATCCATGAAGGCCACATACAACTTCTTTCCCTTCTCTAGAAACTTTCCACTAAAGACCTAAGACTGAATGTCTGATCTACGCAACCTCTATCCTTCCTAAAACCTCCCGTTTCTCTCCAACTATTGCCCCTGTTATTTCCCTAACTATGTCAGTAAGTATCCTACCATGTTCCTTTCCCAATATACAAAGAAGACAAATGCCCCTATGATTACCACACACTTCTTTTTCCCCTTTTCCGTTGTACAGAAGAATAATTATACCTGACTTCCAATCGACTGCGACTCTACCTTCCTCCCAGGCCAGTCTGCACATGTTCAATATCCGTTGTAGCACTATCTCTTCCCCATGGTTCATCATTTCACCACACATTCAATCAATACCCAGGGCTTTCCCCATTTTAACTTTCTTTATTGTTTCCAATACTTCCATCCCTCTGGTTTCTTCCTCTCATTTCACCTCCCTCCTCCTCCTAGCCATTTCCTAGACACTAATGCTCGCATCACTTTCATTCTCTATGTTTGATAGTTCCTGAAAGTGTTCTCTCTGTCTGCTCACTTTTTCTCCCTTCTCCACTAACATTGGACCATTTTAACCCGCCGAGTCCCACCGACGTACGATGCACGCCACGATGCTCGTCACTACTTTTTTCCGCGGACAGACCCACCGACGTGCATCGTACGTCAGTCAGTTACAAGGCCCATCGTTTGCACATTTATTAAGATTCGCGGGTAATATTTGGTAGGCATATGTGGGAGACCTTCCTCTACCTGCTGTCAAGCAGGGATACTGCCTGGCCCCACCTGACCCCCCCTCCCCCTACCCCCCCACACTTGGCAATTCACCTGTTAGCAGTAACCTGGCCAGTAAAGATATGTTGCCCACGGTCTCTCCAATGATGAAATTCAGTGAAAGTGAGGTGGAGGACAAAGAAACAAAGAAGCTAGAGGGAGAAACAAATGGAAGTGATGAGGTGGTAATGTCGTAAGGGAAGGTGCCATATGCTGGGGTTTTGGGTGAGTGAAAATTGCTTTTATCGCCTATATTATTGTGTGAAAACCAATACAGACTTGTACTACACATAAATTCGTATAAATAAAAAAAATATTTAATTTAAAGTGGCTTTAATTAGTTGGTTTTCTTTAGCCAGATACCCTCAGAAAGAAGGAAAAAGCAATGCTGACTGACACCTGTAATAAGCTCAGGAGGGCGATTTCTCTATGAATTTTCGATGTTTCTCACCAAAACCGGAGGTTTGAGCCAAAAAAAAAAAAAAGTTGAAAATCGGTCTAGTTCTGAGTGTGTGTTGCGTAAAAAATCGGTCGGGACTGGATGGGTTAATCTTTCACTTCCAGCTAACTTCTCTATTACTCTGTCTAACTTGCTGTACCTCTTTCCAGAACATTTTCTTACATTCTCTCCACTTTACACTCAAATTCCTTCCAAATTCCTCATCCACTCTGTACTTACCCTCTCTTACTAATCTTTTCACCTCTCTCTTCCCCTCTGCATATAACTCTCTCTTCTGTCTCTCAACTTCCTCCATGCCCCTGCTTCCTATCTACTCATTAAATGCTTTCTTCTTTTGCGCCACAGCTTGCCACACCTTTTCGTTCCACCATGCTGTTCCTTGCACCCCCTTTCGTCTTCTCTTCACCCCACACACAACTGCACATGCTACATAGATTTCTTCTATGAATATCTTGCATACATCTTCCACCTCCCCTATCTGCTCCGAATCATATTCACCCTCCTTCACTTCTTATATTCTGCTTTTTCCATCCTCTTGCAACTTTGTATGGACCACTTCCTCCTGTCATTCCCTCCTATTCCTTCATTGCATTTGAACCTTGACTTTCACCACCACCATGTGGTGGTCAGAGAGTCCACTCGTCCAACAGCTTTATGCTCTTGCATGCACTACACAGCTTCTCATTTAGTTATGCACAGACACATAAACAGTCATTGCCTTCCGTTCATTCAGTTCACCACCCACCCGTCTCATTATTCGCCACGTATGCCTGTGCATCATTTTGTGTCTAAAGGGAGTGTTGGCTATCACTAACCCCCTTCCTGCACAAATGTCCACAAGAGCACTGTGCTTCTCATCCACTCCAGCAGGCACACTCCACTCACCAACTACTCCATCCACCTTCAAATTCCCTATTTTTCATTCCTATTTCCAATAAAAAACACTCATTCTTTTCAAATTTTTCCATGCATGCTTTTACATTTGCCCAGAACTCTTCTTTCACATTACTTGCACGATCTTGTGTTGGAACGCTCGACCCCAGTGCGCGCGCGCATACACACACACACACACACACACACACACACACACCTCGTCCTACTTTCAATCTTACCCACACAATCCTTGAGCCAAGTGATCCATTCTTTCTTATATTCTCCTGCCATCTCTGACACAACATTGCATATATACTCCTTTTGCCCTGTCATNTGGGGGCGCTCGCGCGCCCGGTGCGCGCGCGCACACACGCACACACACACACACACACACACACACACACCTCGTCCTACTTTCAATCTTACCCACACAATCCTTGAGCCAAGTGATCCATTCTTTCTTATATTCTCCTGCTATCTCTGACACAACAATGCATATATACTCCTTTTGCCCTGTCATTCTCACCTACTCCCGCACATATACCCCATCCATATTCCCACTCTCTCACACTCTCATCTCACCATTTGCATCCTCAAGCACATGGACAATCTCATTTCATCATTTCCTCCCCTTACATACCATGTCGCAATCTGCACCATGTCCTTCGTTCGGTCCTCAGTCGTCACCTATTGTTAAGTCCTGGTCAGAGGCTTCTTGGTTGTATATTTAATTAGTTGTTTTCCGGGTAAGGGCACCAACCCTCCACAAGCCCATTTGTTGTCATGTAGGGAACACGTGATGGTTAGTTATAAGGTTACCACCCAGCGTGTAAATGATTTCCTAGTTTACAGGAAATCATTTGGCTTGTCACTCAGTGTAGAGCTACCCCAAAATAGCGTAACGCTACACCAAGTGGGAGGATGATGGGCACCAACACCTACCACAAACCATAAATGCCCATGAGAATATCAGGGACATCCTTACATCTTCGCTTGCACAGTTTTAATAACACAAACGGAGGCTGCTCTCTGTTCTTTTTGCTAATCTTGAAGGTGCAACAAAGAGTTTGCAATAATTAAAACTTAATACTTTAACAGCGATAGGCTTGGACTTAAGTCGAATTAAATACTACAACTTTCGAGCATATACCTAACTTAATTCGAGATAGTTTTTTAAATTCTGCTTCACTTTTTTTGTCCGAAAAGAAAAGAAAAATAGCGGACGCTAAGCAAACGTACACACATTAGTTTCATTGCAAAAAGGGTTGAGTCGAGTGCACAGGCACGGGTGTTGACGAGAGTACCATTTTGTTACGATGGCGTCTTCTCTACATTTTTTTCGGACTCTCTAAAAACTATCTAATTAGGAAAACCTTGTCGTATTCAAGGTGTTAATAGTATTAGTTTTAAACCATTCACAGTGGAAAATAATTGACAAGCAATAAATTCTTGAATCAGCAACAGAAATAAAATATATAAATAAAGTAGATGTGCAGGTTCACTTCGGATAAGAATGTATTGCTGAACCTGAACAAAGATATCAAAGCCATATCTGTCCTCCTTTCACCATTTGGGAATGCTAAATCATGATGGGAAAATAGTAAATAGTGGAAGACCTTTGGAGTAACCAGACGATCTACCCAGGGAAGTTTCATTCAGATATCTCCTTTTTCTGATACTTTTTATTTTTGAGACCGCACTCACCCTGCAAGAATCGCTGAAGGGTCCTTTCCCCAAATATCGCATTACGGACGAGAGTCCATTGTACCACTTGTACTCAGATGCCAAAGCCATATCTGCCTTCCTTTCACTGCTGAGAATTTTTGCTTTGGTGAGGGGGACTTACACCGACCCATCCAATTACGGAGAAAAACTTTATAATGTGGAAGACATATCAAGAAAACAGACGAACTGGCATGAATAGTTTGTTGAAATCCATACGCTCACTTTCCTCTATTTGATTTTTTTTTAGGGGGGGGGGAGGAAGGGTGACTGACCCCCCATGCATCACTAGGGGAGTCACGCTCCCAGAATATCGCATTACGGATGAGAGTCCATTGAACATCAAATAATGAAGGTATCAGAACCATACCTGCCCTCCTTTCACTATTCCTTTTTTTTTTTTTTTGAAGGCTTATCCCCTAATATCATGGTTGCAAAAATCTATATTGTGGAAAACCTCCACAACAACCATTCAGACTCACATGGGAACCTTCATTCTAATTCATCAAATGGACTAGGACGAGTTAAAGCATACACGGGCGCACCAACGCACGCACACGCACACAACCTGAATCTAGTGCAAAGGTATTTGGCGCATTGCCGAGAATACCACCTTGCTTCGCAAAACTAATAAATAAATACTGAAAGCAATAAATCATTCTATCAATAAATAAACTAACCAGTTGTAAAAAGGTGATTTACCTAATTTACTTGTACTTGTTGTCTAGCTTGCTAATTCAGACACAACCACATGCAACATCAGCTCATTTAATCTGAAGGCGTCTTTCACATGTTATTCTTGTGATTTTATTTTTTTCAAACCCACTAACAATATGTCAAGTAATTTTCGCTGCCAATAAAATACTCAGGAACATATATATTTTTTTTCTATGCAAGGAACAAGGAACCAAAGACCATCGGCCCACAAACTATTCCTTCCAAGAAAGAACGAAAACAATACGAAAGAGAGCCAAATTCAAGATCCGTTCAATTCGAGATGCCTGAACACACTGCGTTTGAGAGACTGGAGATCATAGGAAGTAGGAAATACAGAGGTAGACAGTTCCAGAGCTGACCTGTTGCATAAAAGAAGGACTGGGAGTAACGACTAACTCTTTAATTAGAAAGCTGGACAAAAAAGGGTTGAGAGTTTGTTGCTAGACGGGTACTACGTGCCCGTCGTAGAGGTGGAGTGATGCAAGCAAATAGTTCAGAGCAACAGTGGCCGCTGAAGTAGTGATACAAAAGAGATAAAGATGCAACAGTGCGGCGAAGAGACAGGCATTGAAGGGAGCCAGCAAGAGGAGGAGAGTTGATGAGACGAGAACCCTTTGACTCCACCCTATTGAGAAGAGCTGCATCTGGGGAGCCTCTCCACACATGAGAGTTGTACTCCACGGGCGAATAAAACCTGTGTATTAAGTCAACAACTGTGCAGGGGTAAAGAAGGTTCGGAGTTGGCTTAGCACACCTAATCTCTTGGAAGCAGATTTCACAAGAGATGAATTATGTTCTTTCCAAAATAAATCCTGAGTGAATGAAACCCCAAGCATGTTCGAGGATGATGCAGGACTGAGGTGGACTTTATTAAACACTAGTGGATACTTCTGTGGAAGATTTTGTTGGGTTGATAGGTGTAAGAACTGAGAATTTGACGCATTAAAAACAAGATTTTTTTTTTACCCCAGTCAGAGATACGAGCCAAGTCAGACATTAGGTGTGCCATAGCCTCATCCCTTTTTTGTTGAAGTAACTGCTGAGATGGACGTTGAGGGAACCGAATGGAAAGGTGAAGGGTAGAATAATCAGCGTACGAGTGTATAAGGTTAGATGTACAGCTTAGATCATTGATGAATAAAGGAAGAGAGTTGGTGATAGGACAGAGCCCTGAGGAAAACCACTGTTGATAGATCTAGAAGAACGATGGCCGTCTACAACAGCGGCTATAAAACGACCAGAAAGGAAGGTAGAGATGATGGCAGAGATAGAAGGATAGAAGCTGTAAGAGGGCAGTTTGGTAATTAAAGATTTATGCCAGACTCGATCGAAAGCCTTTGAGATGTCAAATGCAATGGCAAAGCTTTCGCCCAAGTCCCGAAAGGAGAATGACCAGGAGTCTGAAAGGTAGGTGAGAAGATCGCCAGTGGAGCGTCCCTGACGGAACCCATACTGACGATCAGAAAGAGGGTTGTAATAGGAAAGATGCTATAAAATTTTTATGTTAAGAATTGACTCGAGAACTTTTGAGACACAGGATATTAAAGCAATTGAACGATAGTTAGAGGGTTGGGAATGGTTACCCTTCTTTGGGACTGGCTGGATGAGAGCAGACTTCCAGCAAGAAGGTAAGGTACAAGTTGATAGACAAAGGTGAAAGAGTTTACCTAGGCAGGGTGTATGCACAGAAGCATAGTTCTTGAGGACAACAGGAGGGACTCCATCAGGCCCATATGCCTTGTTAATACTGAGGCCAGTGATGGCAGAAAATACATCAGCTGAAGAAATTTTAATATCAGCCATGAGGAAGTCAGAAGGAGGAAGTGATGGAGGTACAGCACCGGAATCGTCTAAGGTGGAATTGGAGGAGAAGTCTGAGCAAAGAGATCTGCTTTATCAGTAGAAGAAATAGCTAAAGAGCCATCAGAGTAGAAAAGAGGGGGGAAGGATGATAAGGTGAAGTTGTTAGAAAGGTTTTTGGCAAGCTGCCAGAAGGAGCGGGAAGAATTCGAGTTTGAGAGTTGAGAGCATTTAGCACGGATGAAATTATTTTTAGCAGAGCAAAGAACAGACTTAGCATGATTCTGGGCAGAAACATAAAAAAGATGTGATTCAGGGGTGGGTTACCTCTGGTACCTTTTATTGGTCCTCTCGTTGTTGCAGACAGCATTAGAACAAGCGTGATTAAACCAAGGCTTTCTTGCATTAGTCAAAGGATATGAGAAGGGAATGTATGCTTCCATGCCCGAGAGAATAACCTCCGTAATGTGCAAAGCACACTCAGATGGCTCACGGCCATGGAAGCAATAAACATTCCTTGGAAAATCAAAGAAGTACTGCCTAAGGGCTTCCCAATCCGAAGCACGAAAGTGCAACAGTCGACTTTTCATTGGAGCGTCCACAGGTTGTACCGGAGCGATAGGACAGGTTAAGGTAAGAAGGTTGTGACTGGAGGAGCCCAACGGAGAGGAAAGATTAACAGTGTAAGCACAAGGGTTAGTTGTAAGGAAGAGGTCGAGTATGTTGTAGCTCTTTCCTAGGCAGTCAGGGAAACAGGTAGGGTGCTTTACAAGCTTCTCTAGATCATTAAGGATTGAATAGATGTAGGCTTGTTCACCAGGTGGATCAGTGAAAGGAGAGGAGTGCCAAAGGTGGTGGTGAACATTGAAATCTCCCAGAATGGAGATTTCGGAGAAAGGAGAAGTGGATAGAATGTGTTCCATCGTAGAAGTAAGATGGTCAAAGAATTTTTCTTAGTCAGTAGAGTTAGGGGATAAGTAAACAGAGCAGATATATTTAGTCAGAGAATGGAAGGAAAGCCGAAGCCAGAGTAGAGAATTCAGAAGAATCAAGTTCATGAACACGAGAGCAAGGTAAGCTGTTGCATACATATACACAGTTGTCACCTTTGGCTTTGAGGGAATTAGTAAACTTTGGGGGTGCCTGGGGTATTTCTGTTAGAGTAGAATATTTACATCAAACAAATAACAAAAAGCGTGGGAGAGACAATCATGAACTTACAAAGATGCGAAAATGGACTTCGAAAAAATAGCTACTTTGGCTATCTTCAAACGATTTCATTAAGTTTGGAAGACACTTTTCGAAGAGTAGGGGTTAGATAATCAATGTTCTTTTGCCCTCCACCTGACAAAGTCAGAGGAGAGTGTTATAACTGAGATCAATAGGTGTCTGTCCGTAAAGCTGGGCGACAGGGTGGCAGGGCTACTGGACGGGCATAGGGATTTCGTTTCTGGGCAAGAACTTGGAAAGAATTCACCATAGTCATGAAATTTCACATAGTTATGTGTCGTATAGTGAACTGGTGCCTTTTCTGAGGTAGTAGGAAAAAAAAGTCCAGATATTTCAATGCGACCTGCACAAGGAATCTGAAGAGCCCAAACTGTGTGTCCTCTAGGTCTTCTCCTTACGCCCTCCTTCAAAAAGATTAGGGGGTGAGGACAGTTATGCACTTGGTTATGTGTGCAGGAGATGGGGTGGTATGTGTTTGGTCAGAGGGAGGGTTGCAACATTGCCAATGTTTTCATTATTGCAGTTATTTTTTACCTTTAATTAATGAAAGTTTGTAAGATAGATAAAAATATAATACATCCTCTGACCTAAAGGGTTAAAAGACAATGGAAAATTTTGCAGAAGTTCTCGGTAAGGTGAATACTTCTAAAATATTTTTTAAAATGCACACGAACCTTATCTTTATATCATTAAAAAACTTGTATTATTTTCATTTCAGGACATAATCAATCTGGGTATTCTTGAAGAGTCCTATGGTTAGGTCTCACTTGTGCAAACAATTTCTTCTATGACATTTTCGGCGGAAATCCGTGATATTGATAATATTAAATTATCTAGCGAGTTGGCGTCTAGGGTGAGTTACTTTAGCCAATCACCGGCTTAACTGCTGCCTGGCAGCTCATTATATCTATGACATGAATGAGTGACAGGCGCTCTTTCACTTTTGCTTTTTTTTTTTTTTTTTATGTGATGTCGATGACTAAGGTTTGGTTGGAATTTTTTTTTTTTTTGTTTTATTGTTAATTTTTTGGTGTTAAAGTTTGTTTTTTTTTTTTTTTTTTATGATACGGGGTCAGAACGGAACATTTCGGACTGAAGTGATGTTCTAAATCGAACGAATCTCATAGAAAAAAGAAAAACTATAGATTTATCGCCAATTTGATTGTGTAACGTAACGAGAAAATAATCACTCGTTCACCCCGAGGGATGCATCGTTATATCGGTGTTGTCTTCTTACGATTTAACCCGAGGAATCCCATCGATGTATGGGTACATCGCGATGTTTTGTCACAGTTACTCCCATCGATGTATGGGTACGTTGCGCAATTGCAAAGGTCATAATTTGCACAACTTTCATGTTTCGTTGGTGATGTTTGGTAAGCATATGTGGGAGACCTTCCTCTACCTGCTGTCAAGCGGGGATACTGCCTGACCCCACCTAACCCCCCTCCCCCCTCCCCTCACACTGGGCAATTCACCTGTTAGCTGTAACCTGCCAGTAAAGGTATGTTGCCCCACGGTCTCTCCAATGACGAAATTCACTGTGAAAGTGATTCCTGGGGTGGAGGACAAAGAAATAAAGAAGCTAGAGGTAGAAACAACCAGAAGTGATGAGGTGGTAATGTCATAAAGGAAGGTGCCATATGTGGATATGTTTGGTGACTGAACAATGCTTCTATTGCTTATATAAAAATGTTAAAACTAATATAGTCTGTTACTACACATAAATTCGTACCAAATGCATACATAAATACATAATTAAAAGTGGCTTGAATTAGTTAACCCTTCCATAGGTCGTTTTCTTTAACCAGGTACCCTGAAAAAGAAGGATAACGTATGGTTGCATGACACCTGTATCAACAGTTTTAAGCACAGGATCGCGATTTCTCTGAATTTTCGATGTTCCTCACCAAAAGCGAAGGTTTGAGCCAATAAAATAAAAATTCCAAAAATGCTCGGGATTTTGGGGTATCGTAGGTTGGAAATCGGTCGGGACGTGACGGGTTAATGCATTTTAAAGAGAAACATATCAAATTCGATTAATTTAATGTATCCTTTATCAACATCATTTCTAAACGTCCTTCCTAAGTTGAATAAAATAGTCTGGTGATAGCAAGAATAAAGAAATATTTGTAAACGTCACTAGTTCAAGGAGTTACAATTATGGGAAGAGAGAACAGCCCCAAGTCTTACCATATCTGAACACTACAAACTACATTGCCATTATAGGAGCTTGGTCAAATAGTCAGAGATGCAAGTTGCTGTTACAAAGACCCCACGTTCGATCCCCAAGCTGGGGCTTAAGTAGTCTTTATTTCGCTAAAACAGACTATTAATTTTCCATTGGATCATCAGCATGTCATAAACGAAAATATAACATTTAGGAGGATCCTGGGTCCCAGTGAACGGACTATCAACTCTATGCCTGGAGATGTGCATAAGAAAAACGCTTATACTTGATTTACCTGTACAGCGTAGTGTAGTGTAACGTAGGACAGTATAATGTAGTGCAGTATAGTACAATGTAATGTAGTATAAAACAGTGCAGAGTGGTATAGTATACTACAGTGTACTGCGTTAGTATAAAGTAGTGTAGTGTAGAATAGTAAAGTGTATGAGCAGTACGTTGTAGAGAAGCACTGTGTAGACTAGCATAGTGTAGCATGGTGTAGTAGCATTATGAAGTGTAGTGTAGGGTATGGAGTAGTGTTGTGCAGGGTATGGAGTAGTGTTGTGTAGCACGGCATAGATAGTATAGTGTAGAGTAATGTAGTAGAATATTGTAGTGCAGTAGTGTAGTGAAGTGTAGCAGTATAGTGCAGTGTTGCAGTATAGTGCAGTGTTGCAGTATAGTGCAGTGTTGCAGTATAGTGCAGTGTTGCATTATAGTGCAGTGTTGCAGTGTAGTGCAGTGTTGCAGCGTAGTGCAGTGTAATGCAGTGTTGCCGTATAGTGCAGTGTTGCAGTATATTGCAATGTTGCAGAATAGTGCAGTGTTGCAGTACAGTGTAATGTAGCAGTGTAGTAGTATAATGCAGTGTTGCAGTATAGTGCAGTGTTGCAGTACAGTGCAGTGTAGCAGTACAGTGCAGTGTAGCAGTACAGTGCAGTGTAGCAGTACAATGCAGTGTAGCAGTACGGTGCAATGTAGCAGTGTAGTGCAATGTAGCAGTGTAGTGCAGTGTAGTAGTATCGTGCAGTGTTGCAGTATAGCGCAGTGTTGCAGTATAGCGCAGTGTTGCAGTATAGCGCAGTGTTGCAGTATAGCGCAGTGTTGCAGTACAGCGCAGTGTAGCAGTACAGTGCAGTGTAGCAGTACAGTGCAGTGTAGAAGTATAGTGCAGTGTAGCAGTATAGTGCAGTGCAGTAGTAGTACTGTGTACTATAGTATAGTCTAGTGTAGTATAGTGTGTAGTAAAGTGTCGTGTAGTATAATGTAGTATGGAGTAGTGCAACATACTGTAGTGTAGTACTGTACAGTGTTTAGTACAGGGTAGTGCAGTGAAGAGTGGTAGCCTAGAGTATAATATAGTATACTGTAGTGTATAGTATAGTGTATAGTATAGTGTATAGTACAGTGTATTGTAAAGTGTACTATAGGTTAGTATGGTATAGTTAGTAAATAGCACTGTATTGTGTATAATATAATGTAATATATAGTAAAGTAGGCTATCGTATAGGATAGTGTAAAGTGTATCGTGTGAAATGAATAGTGTAGAGTATAGCGTATAATGTTAAGTGTATAGTGCGTAGTGCATAGTGTGCAGTGTGTAGTAACAATGTATAGTATAGTACATAGTGTAGTATGTAGTGTAACGTGTTGTGCAGTGTAGTGTGTAGAGTAATGCGTAGTTTTGTGTGGAGTGTGAAGTGTAATGTGTAGTGTGATGTGAAGGGTAGTATCTAGTGTAAAGTGTAGTGTGTAATATATAGTGTGTTGTGTGAAGTCCAGTGTGGAGTGTGAAATACAGTGTGTAGTGTATTGTGTAGTGTGTAGTGTTTTGTGCAGCATGTAGTGTATTGTGAAGTGTGTAGTGTATTGTGAAGTGTGTAGTGTATTGTAAAGTGTGTAGTGTATTGTGTAGCGTGTAGTGCTCCGTACTATGTAGTGTAGTAAGTAGTGTTGTGTGCAATGTAGCGTACTGTGTAGTGTTCAGTGTAGCGCAGTGTGCAGCGCAGTGTAGTGTAGCGAAGTGTAGTATAGTGTATAATGTACTTTACGGTGTAGTGTATAGTATACAGTGTAGTGTTTAAAAGTGTATAGCGTAGCGTGTAGTGCAGTAATTTAACGTAACACCTTCTGACCCCTTGCCTAAAACCTTTCTAACAACTTTAGCTACCTCATAATCCTACCCTCCTCTTTTCACTCAGCTAGTTCTTTAACTATTTCTTCTACAGGTAAAGCAAAACTCCTCCCTCAGATTTTCTCCCCCAGTTCCATCTTTGACGATTCTTGTGTTTTTCCTCCATCATTTCCCCCCTGTGACTCCCTCCTCAATTAATGTATTTTCTTCCATCACTTGCCTCAATACTACCAAGGCATATGAGCCTGATGGGGTCCCTTCTGTTGTCCTCAAGAACTGCGTTTCTGTGCATACAACCTGCATAGGTAATTTCTTTCGCCTTCGTCTGTCATTTTGTACTTTCCTTCTTGCCGGGAGTATGCTCTCATTCAGTCAGTCCCAAAGATAGGCGACCATTACCAGCCCTCTAACTAGCACCTAGTAGCTTTAACATCCAGTATTTCAAAAGTTTTTAAGTATACTGTATTGCTAAATTTAATGTACAGTACCTTTCCTATCACAACCTTCTTTCCGATCGTCAGTATGGGTTCTGCAAGAGACGTTGCACTCGCGATATTCTCACCTACCTTTCAGACTTCTGGTCACCCTCTTTTCGGGACTTTGACGAAGACATTGCCATTACACTTGACTTCTCAAAGGTTTTCGATTGAGTCTGGCTTAAATCTTTAATATCTTAACTGTCCTCTTATGGTTTTTATCCTTCTATCTGTGCCGTCATCTGTAACTACTTTCTCGTCATCATATAGCTACTGTTGTAGAAGGCCACTGTTCTTTTCCTAGAACTAACAATTGTGCTGTTTCTCAGGACTCTGTCCTATCACCAGCTCTCTTCCTTCTATTCATAAATGACCTTCCAAGCTGTACATCCTACCCTATCAACTCATCCGCTGCTGACTCCACCCTTCACCTTTCCATTTGCTTCCCTCAACATCGATTTTAGCAGTTACTTCAACAAACAAGGGATGAGGCTATGGCACACTTAATGTCTGACTTGGCTCATTTCTCTGGCTAGGATTAGATTAATCTTGTTTTTAACGCCAGAAAGGTGACGCGGTGTCCAATGGACCCCAGTCATTTATCTATTTTTATTTTATTTTTATTTTTTTGTATTACCAAAGTCCTAAGGACCTCTTCTTCCCTCTAGCTTCCTAACTAGTCAAGTAGTTTAAGGGGATAATGGGGTAATTCCTGGATCTGGCACTGATTTTGCACTAAAGAGTCATTGGTGTCCAATGGACTCCTGGCTAACTTTTGTGTAGGATACTGCAGTGACTGCAGTGAGCTCCAGGTGAGATAATTTTCATGGACTATCGTTCAGTCTACCATCCAAATACCTTTTTAGTTGTATTTTTGCCCTAGACTTGTGTAAAACGTATACGTAAGATGTCCAAGTGGTGTGTCTCTTGGATATTGGGCAAATATTTTGTCATTATTTTGCTGTACACAGATCCTTGTAGGATCATTTTTGGCATGGATTACCATTCTGTCCACCTTTTAAATATGTTATGAGAAGTGTGCAGGCGTACATGGAACCTAAAATTTATATAAGAAGCAAGATGTATATTACCCTATGACATGTCATTTGAAAACTACAAAAATATGCATTATTTGTTATGTAAATTTTGACTTCCTCGTTTGTAGCTGTTTTTCATTTGCTTTGTTTCTCTTTTTTTTTTTTTTTTTTTTTTTTTACAAGAAGTTTGTTCATAGATGTCCAGATGAGGACCACCAAAAACATGCTTTTACTTTAGATTTTGGAGAGCAGAGGTTAGAATTAGAATATGCAGACTTTTTCATACTTCTTTCTAAAAATTGTAAAAGTAATATTTTCCATTAAAATATTCTTCACTTGGTCTTAAACCAGAGAAAATAGTTTAAGTTACTTGTATCCCGTAGTTGATTACAATGAAATAAATGTATACAGTCAGCCCCCATATAACGTTGTACCATATAACACGGATTTGTACTTATGCAGTCACCTTTAGCTTGACCAAATATATATATACCGTGGTCACAAAGTTATGTACTACAGCAAGTTGACAGGCGTTGGAGCTCAGGCGGTCCGCCGATAGTCAAATGTCATGCATTATGACGGTAAGCGAGCAGTGTACTGTGATTGATCACAATGTCACATCCATATGTACCCTCATTGGCCGCTGGGGAGCGTCCTCCATTGTTTTTCGGTGGACAGTGGCTACAGAGAATGGGGTCTGAAGGTGCCGGGGACAGCGAGTGTGGCCAGCACAGCCAGTCACGTTATTGATCTAAACTTTTTTTTATTAATGTCTAGAAACTTTTATGATTTTTTAATAACTTCCTGTGTGTGAATATCAGAGTGAGTGTATGTTTTATGGAGGGTTTGGGTGGGATTTGGGGTGAAAAAGGGCGACTTTGGAAAATGTCCATTCTAGGTTTGCCCTTTATAATGGAAACGTATGGAATGTACAAAGCAGAGTATAGCATGGCATGTTATGAGTCTATATTAGCCGCATTTTAATTAAAGTAGGGACCACTGAATATATTTTTTTACCTGTGGGATCCAATAGACCCCGGGTTACCTGAAGTGTAAGAAAAACTAAAGTTGCCTATCCAGGGCTTGCATACATAACTCAGTTCTTACATCTTTCAGCCTGAGATGATCTTCTGCAAGAGTATCCTTTAAATCTTAACAGCATCCAATTCAGTCCTGCATCTTCTTTAAACATAACTGGGATTACTTTCAGGATTTATCTTGGAAAGGTCATAATACATCTCTTGTAAACTCTGCTTCTAAGAGAATAGGTTTGCTAAGCAGACCCCATACCTTCTCTATCCCTACACAGTTGTTGACTTTATTCACGGGTTTCTTTCGCTCCTGTGTAGAGTACAACCCATGTGTGGGGAGGTTTCCCCCATACAGCTCTTCTCACTAAGATGGAGTCAAAGGTTTTTCGTGTCATTAACTATCCTCCTCTCACTGGCTCCCTTCAGCCTCTGTCTCTTCATAGAACTGATGCCTCTTTATGTCTTTTTTATCGGTACATCATTGGTCACTGCTCCTCTGAACTGTCTTCTAGCATCCCTGCACCACTACGTCGGGCACACAGCACTCATCTAGCAACAAACTCTCATTTACAGTATTTTTCTGTCCAACTCTCCAGTGTAAGTGTTAACAGCTACTTCCAGTTCTTCACGCATGCAAGAGGTCAGCTTGGAACTGTCTCCCTCTGTCTGTATTTCCTACTACCTGTGCTCTCCAGTCTTTCAGTGTGTCCAGACATCTCGAAATTAATAGATCTTGAATTTGGATTTCTGTTTATTTTTTTTTCTTAGAGAGAACAATATTATGCAGTCTCCCGCTTGCTGGATCCTTTTTCTTGCATTAAAAAAAAAGTGTGCTGTACTCTTATAGCGTAAAGTAAGGTATACAGTGTTGTGAATTGGGTATTGTAGCGTATAATGTTGAGTAGGGTGTAGTGTATAGGTATAGTGTATTATATAGTATAGCATTTATTGTATAGTGTTGTGTAGTGTAAAGTGTAGTCTATAGTGTAGTGTATAGTGTAGTATACAGTGAAGTGCATATCGTAGTGTAGTATACAGTGCAGTGTATAGCGTTGTGTAGTATATAGTGTAGCATATAATGAAGTATATAGTAGTGTAGTATATAATGTGTAGTGTAGTATATACTGTTGTGTAGTGTTGTATGTGGTGTAGTGTAGTGTATACAGTGTACAGTGAAGAGTATAGGGTATGTTGTATAGTCTATTGTGTAGCATAAAATGTAATTTAGTGTAGTCTATAGTGCAGCAGATAATGTAGCGTGGTGTAGTGTATTGCGCAATGATGTGTAAAGTACTGTAGTGCATAGTGTAAAGTACAGTAGTGTAAAGTGAAGTGTTGTGTATAACAGTGTAGTGAAGTGTTGTGTATAGTATAGTGTAGTGAAGTGTTGTGTATTGTAGTGTAGTGAAGTGGTGTACGGTATAGTGTTAAGTGCTGTGTATAGTGTAGTGTATTGTGTAGTGAACTGTCTAGTGTAGTGAGCGTAGTGCGTTATATAGTGCATAGTGTAGTGTAGTGCGTGTAATGCATTATACGGATTTTAGTGTAGTATAGTGTATAATGTCGTGTAGTGTATAGTGTATTGTAAAGTGTATTCCGTTGAGTATTGTGTAGTGTATAGTGTAATGTATTGAATAATGTAGTGTACTGAACTGCACAATGTATAGTGTAATGCATGGTGTAATGTGGTATTACAGTGTATGGTGAAATGTACCGCACTGTAAAGTGCAGTGTAGTAAACAGTGTATAGTGCATTGTATAGTATAGCATAGTGATGTTTATTGCACTGAAATATGTATTGTACTGTATAGTGCATAGCGTATTGTATAGTGTAGTTACTAGTGTATAGGGCAGCGTATTGCATTGTAAAGTTTTCTGCAAAGTTTAGTGTAATATATCGTCTTGTGCAGTATATAGCGTAGTGTAGTGTAGCATAGTACAGGGCAGTGTATAGAGTAAATCAGTGTATAGTGCAGTGTAGGTCAGTATATAATAGTGCAGTTCAGTGTATAATAAAGTGCAGTGTGGTGTATAGTGTAGTGTATAGTGCTGTGTGGTGTAAAGTGCAGTATGGTGTATAGTGTGCAGCATGGTGTATAGTGCAGTGTGGTGTATTGTGTAGTGTGGTGTATAGTGTAGAGTGGTGTATAGTGTGGTGTATAGTTTAGTGTAGTGTATAGTGCATAGTGTAGTGTATAGTGCATAGTGTAGTGTTGTGTATAGTGCTGTGTGGTGTATGGTATAGTGTGGTGTATTGTGTATTGTGTATAGCGTAGTATGGTGTATAGTGCAGTGGTATATAGTGAGTGTTGTGTATAGTGCAGTGTGGTCTGTAGTGCAGTGTGGTGTATAGTGCAGTGTGGTGTATAGTGCAGTGTGGTGTATAGTGCAGTGTGGTGTATAGTGCAATGTGGTGTATAATGTAGTTTGGTGTATAATGTAGTTTGGTGTATAATGTAGTTCGGTGTATAGTGTAGGGTATGGTGTAGTTTATAATATTGTGTTCTGTAATGTGTACTGTGTAGTGTAGTGAAGTGTTTGGTGCACACTGTAGTGTGCGTTATATTTGTGTATAGTGTAGTGTATTGTATAGTATAATACATCGTTTAGTAAAGAGTATATTGTACTGAAGTATTGTGTGCAGTTTAGTGTATAGTATAGTGCATAGTATAATACAGTGTATAATGTAGCATACCGTATATAGTAGTGTAGTATAGTGTATAGTCTAGAGCATAGTGTAGTGTAGTGTAGTGGGCACTGTTGTGTATAGTGTAGTGTCGTGTACCATATAGTGTATTGTAGTCCGTAGTATCTTGCAGTGACTAGTGTATTGCAGTGTGTCTAGTGTAGTGTGTCTAGTGTTATGTAGTGTAGTGCGTCTTCTGTTTTGTAGTGTGTCTAGTGTTTTGTAGTGTATTCAGTATAGTGCAGTGTGTTTAGTGTAGTGTAGTGTGTCTAGTATAGTGTAGTGTGTCTAGTGTAGTGTAGTGTAGTGTGTCTAGTGTAGCGTGTCTAGTGTAGTGTGCTGTGTTTAGTGCAGTGTGCTGTGTCTAGTGTAGTGTAGTGTGTCTAGTGTAGTGTAGTGTGTCTAGTGTAGTGTAGTGTGTCTAGCGTAGTGTAGTGTGTCTAGCGTAGTGTAGTGTGTCTAGTGTAGTGTAGGGTGTCTAATGTAGTGTGATGTGTCTAGTGATGTATAGTGTGTCTATGTTAGTGTAGTGTAGTGTAGTTTGTCTAATGTAGTGTAGTGTGTCTAGTACAGTGTAGTGTGTCCACTGTAGTGTAGCGCGTCTAGTGTAGTGTAGTGTGTCTAGTATAGTGTAGTGTGTCTAGTATAGTGTAGTGCGTCTAGTGTGGTGTGGTGTTAGTGTAATGTAGTGTGATTAGTGTAGTGTAGTGTGATTAGTGTAGTGTAATGTGATTAGTGTAGTGTAGGGTAGTGTGTCTAGTACAGTGTAGTGTATTGTGGTGTGTCTAGTGTAGTGTGGTGTGTCTAGTGTCGTGTGGTGTCTCTAGTGTAGTGTAGGGTGTCTAGTGTAGTGTGATGTGTCTAGCGTAGTGTTGTGTGTCTAGTGTTAGTGCAGTGTGTCTAGTGTTAGTGTAATGTAGTGTGTCTAGTGTTAGTGCAGTGTGTCTAGTGTTAGTGTAGTGTAGTGTGTCTAGTGTTAGTGTAGTGTAGTGTGTCTAGTGTTAGTGTAGTGTGTCTAGTGTTAGTGCAGTGTGTCTAGTGTTAGTGTAGTGTAGTGTGTCTAGTGTAGTGTAGTGTGTCTAGTGTAGTGTGGTGTGTCTAGTGTAATTGTGTGTCTAGTGTAGTGTAGTGTGTCTAGTTTCGTGTGGTGTGTCTATTGTATTGTGGTGTGTCTAATGTAGTGTAATGTAGTGTAGTGTGTCTAGCGTTGTGTAGTGTAGTGTGGTGTGTCAAGTGTAGTATAGTGTGTTTAGTGTTTTGTAGTGTGTCTATTGTTTGGTGTTGTGTCTAGTGTAGTGTACTGTAATGTAGTGCACAGTAGAATGTAGTGTATAGTGTAAAGTAGTGTACAGTGTAGTGCAGTTTCTAATGTAGTTTCTAGTGCAGTGTACTGTATATTGTACTGCATAATGTAGTTTGTCGGGTTGTGAGTATGTGTGGAGCGGTGTATATTATGTATTGTAGTCTGTTATATAGTACAGTGAATAGTGAAGTGAAGTGTGTTGAGTGTAGTGTTGTGTAGTGTATAGTATATAGTGAATGTTTAGTGTACAGTGTAGTGTTCAGTGTAGTGTATGGTGTAGTGTCAAGTGTAGTGCAAAGTGTAGTGTGCAGTGGTGTATAATGTAGTGTACTGCGTAGTGTAGTGTATAGTTTATAGTGCATAGTATATAGTGTATAGTATAGTGCAGTGTATAGTGTTCTGTAGTGTAAAGTCTAGCACAATGTACAATGTAGTGTTGTCTACAGTAAGTTTAGTGTAGTGTCTTGGAAGTGTAGTATGTAGTGTATAGTGTGTAGTGTGCATTGTGTTGTGTATAGTGTGTTTTGTATATTATAGTGTATAGTACAGTGTATGGTAAAGTTTATGAGATAGTGTATGGTACAGGGTATGGTACAGTTTAGTTAAGTGAAATGTAGTGTAGTGTTCTGTATTGTGTGGTGTTGTGTATATTTTGGTGTAGTTGTGTGTGTCCTTATGGCCTCGTTACTTATTTGCTATGGACGCTGAGTAACACGAAGAAAGCTTTGATCTTTCTTCAAGCTGACAACAGTCGTTCTACATCTTGGGTCTGTATTTAAACAGGCATGGGAAGCTTCGCAGGAACCTGTTACCAAGCGATTATTTTACATACTGCAGAACATAAGCCAGTGTGTTATTTTACGTTGTTTTAATGTAGCCATAGTTTGCATCAATAATATAGAAAATGACACTAAAGTGTAAATTCAAGATAAATCTCGCAGCAGATTTACCTCCTGATTTACTGAACATAAGACAATAGGTTCCCATTTGTACTGCTGGGTGAACAGGTACGAGGGGGATGGGAAGGGGGCGGGAACTGAATGCATTCTCTGACCAGCCAGAGAATGTAACCCTCCCTAGGTAACGATAGCGCTAATAATCTATTCCAGCTTAGATTAGACATAAATAAATGCTGTACTTTAAATAGCCGATAGACCTGACCAGATCAGTTCATATTCGTCAAGTTTGTTTTCTGTATTTTCTGAAAATTTCTGATTCGTAAATGCTTTTTTTTCTTGCTGAATTCCCCCCCCCAACTGTTATCATCGCGTTTCTTAAGTTGTACCTACAATTGTTTGTTTCAGGGGTAATGGAAGACAAACATTCTCAAATGTACCCAAAATCATTATTTATTATTATTAGTATTATTATTTTCATTCATTTGTTGGATATCAGATTTTACCACTTTCTACTGGCAACTGCAGACCTTTACCGCCCTTAAACGTAAGGTAGGTTTCTATTTTCGAAAGAAGTCAGTGCTATGGGTGGATTTCGTTTTCAGCTTTCCAGCTGGAGATTAGGTTAGGTCAGGTTACGGAAGGTTAGGTTAGGTTAAATTGTTAGGTACAGCTATGCTAGGTTTAGTTAGGTTTATTAAACTGATAGGTTAGGTGTGGTTAGGTTCTGTTCCGGTGTGTTAGGATGTTACTTTATTATGTGATGGTGATTTATGAAGGAGTTAGTCATACATGGATATGTTATGTTATATGAGGCTAGAGTAGAATATAATTCACTTCCTTTAATAAAAGATGTGGAAGTTCCCATCAATCGTGATTTGGGACGGAGTACTACAAGGCGCCGCCCGGGACGCCAAGCCGCGAAAAATCAGTCGCTTCCACCATTACGCTGAGGAATAAGTCTAGAGCTGATACAGCGGAACATAGCTATAACAACGGTGAACCAGATTTAACAAGAAACGTTCATTTAGCACTCCAGAAATAAGCGCAAAAGTATAACAGACTACCAGGAAGAAGAACTGATATGGTAAGGTGCTTCTACTGCATAAAGTACAGCGTATGTTAACCAACCAGACTAATATATTTAACTGAGAATGATTCGCAGGAATCTGGATGAATCACCATTGTCACCATTAATTCTTTCATGGTCGTGCGAAGCATAGTATTGTACTTCAGCTCACACCAGACGATTTCAGTAAGTTGAAAGAGAATAACAGGTGTGTCAACTTTGACCACTTACGTTCATACGTTGTGACAGTAGAGGTGTACTGTGGCAGAGCGCTGATGGTTCACAGTAAAGTAGTGTGTTACATCCAGGTTCCCAGTTGTAATGCTGAGTGAACAGAAAGGGGAGGCACAGACTCCACCAGTGTGACTGGCCCAAGTTTACTGGTGGCTTGGAGGGAGGAACTGAGGATGGTGTTGACAGTGAGAAAGTCTACTGATCACAGGGGTCGAACGACACGGGGAGGTTCCGAAGCCAGGATTCACAGCAACACTGCTATAGTTAGCGTGGATTTACACTTGGCGAACGAACGTAAACAAGACCTGTCGAAAAGCAATCGTGAACTTTGGTGTTTAATGATCGCATACGCCCCTCCCGAGCACTTGTTCATATCCCTGGACCATCGTAGTAGAAGGAGGCTTCAGTATGTTTTTTTTTTCTTATCTTTTTTCTTTTTTGTTATTGTCCATCGACCAGGAAACCATGAAAATTATTATTTTTTCCTTGTGTGTGTGTGTGTGTGTGTGTGTGTGTGTGTGTGTGTGTGTGTGTATGTGTGTGTGTGTGTGTGTTATTAGCATTTACCATATCATTAATTCCCTGGCGTATATATAAAACAATATATAACTTGTGCAAAGAAGAAAAAACACTAGCTGCAATAATCTGCTCAAGGACACAAATACACCGGTGCAAAGACCCTAACATCGAAAGACCTAACAAAGAAATCGCTATCCTACACTAAGACCCAAAGAGACAAATAGCTAACTCTAAATAATAATTCACATGGGATGTAAACTAAACGGAAAAATACCTCGACCAACAGAACACCATCGATTGCAAATATGTCATACCTCCCTACAATATACACCTGCACTCTTCACATGCTGACTGTCAGGCGAGGCACATGTATCAATATAGGAGACATCAATATGTGAACGAGAACCAGATGAGACAGAAACTGTTCCATTTATATCCACTGTAAACCGCAAACTGACGGAAAATATTTACACATGTACAAAAGTGATATACTTCGCCCAACCGATTCAGAATGCCCACAACAATCATTCACATACTATAATATCAAGGCAAGAAAAGGCTTTTGCATGTGTTCGAATTATTGTCATCCACTGGCTCTTAAAGAAAAAGATTACGTCCCGACACCCATTCGGACATTCGTAAAAGCTCGTCCAGGTTCGCTTATGCTTGCCAGATCGGCCGCGCATACCCAGTACCTACGTTCGCTAGTGCTGCTTCACATATGATCAAGAAATTACTCCAGCTGGTAATGGAGGACTCGTAGTACTTATTCTTTAGTGATTTATTCTGCAACTTTATTGCAAATAAAACGACAGAAATAACGGGCAAATGACAACCAGGTATAATTCACTATGCAGAATAAATCGCTAAGGAAGAGTTGCTACGATGTTATGAGTGTCATTTGCAATACGGTTAAATGTCGCCAATATTTGTCTTTACAGGGTGGTAAGGTGAAGCTGAGTGTGTACAGATTTGTGTTATGGCCTTTTATAGATAAAATATCATAGAACAGGAAACCTTAAATCAGTTCTTTTTATATTACACTAGGCAGAACTGTTGTAATCTCTTTCTTTCCCAGCGTGTAGTGAGTGACCTGGAGAGATGCAGGCAGTTCGAGTCTGATGTCCTGTTGTCTTACTCTGTGTATAAGATTATAACGTTATGATATAGCTCTCATATTATATAACCTCAAGATTACTTTGTGAGAACGTGAATTATGAGCATGGCAAGAGTCACCATCATGCTCCATAAGTACAGTCACTCATAAAAGTTCGTGGGGGTCCGTGTGTGTGTGGGCCTGTGCAATCCCCACCCATTTCTATACGGCGAGTCTGTATAACAACGTGACGACGCAAACACCCATACACACGGCAGAACTGGGACTTGATATAATAATAAAGAAAGAAAGGATTATGTTTGTCAGTCATATGTTATTGGTAGTCATAATCAGTTCAGTGTTGTATGATAAGATATGAAGGTTGGAGCCCTTTCGATGCCTAAGTTTTCATTAAGCAAGTGAGCAGTGACTACGGTAGTGCAGGTCGAGATGCAGGACAATATATTGCGATCTGAAGTATGGTATTAATATAGAGAGTAATTGGTCGACATCAAATGGCTGCACAGTGAGGATTTCGTATGTTTAGCGTAAATACCATTTCATTTCTATATTAACAAATGGCTTTAACCTCATATACCATAGCATAGAGGGAACTTAACTCCTTCTGATTCGAGGCTGTTCCATTACGACTTTGGCCAACTCAGACTTCTTCACTGTTCATTGTTTCGAGTCTTGGTCTGCTTAGAATGTTTTATTACCTATTATTCATATGTGTTTTTCACTGGTTATATGGAGGCATATATGACGAAGATATGCTAAACAACATTTATGTTTGATATTGTGTGCGTTCAGCTCTTAGTGGTTTACAGCATTATTCATGTGGATACGAAGCAAATTTTCGAAACGATTCAACTACATCTCGACCTGCACTGCCGTCGTCACTGCTCACTTGCTTAATGAAAACTTAGGCATCGAAAGGGCTCTTATCATACAACATTGAACTGATTACGACTACCGATAACATATGATTGACAAACATAGTCCTTTCTTACTTTATTACATCGTCACAGTTCTGCCGTGTGTATGGGTGTTTGCGTAGTCACGTCGTTATACAGACTCGCCGTATAGAAAGAGGTGGGGACTGCAGAGGCCCACACACACACACGGACCCCCACGCAGTTTTATGAGTGAATCTACATCCTTCGCCTTGAGGTATGCTAAGACTCTGCCGTGTTTCACTATGGTAAACTATATAGGGTTTCATGTAAAACAGCCAGTTTTACTGATTCGTAATAAGACATCACTTGTGCTAAATATATATTTGCAAAACCGTTTACAATCATGAGGCGAGTTATCCTCGTGGTCGCTGTATATCTAGCGAAAATTTCTTATTAATTTCCTTTCACTTTGCTAGCTGTAAGGATGGTAGAGTGGAGTGGGAGCAAGTGGCTTGACACTATATGAGAATGTAAATTTTCCCCTTTCGCTACTAATTCTCATATGGACTGCTTGAAACCGCTGAATCGGAAAGAGTAGTAAAAACAATCTCCCGCAGAAATACACAGTGATGATAATATGATATACTGCGCACAGGAAGAGTAGGAGCCAGATGAGGTTGATCGGGTGGTGGTGTGGAAAGTGTCACTGACAACCCCCATTCCCAAGACCCGGTGGCGGGAAAGGAGGCCCAAGTACAAATAAATTGTTCTGCATGTGCAATGAGTCTTAATCAGAGGATCATTTAAGTGAATCATGCTTTTGTCGAGATGGCATTTCAGCTGCACAACATAATGAAATACAGCCTTCCTGAAAAGCGAAAGTATCCACCCCAACCCACAAAACAACTCGTGCACTAGTTTTGCCACAGCAGTCACTTATCCCTCTCCCCCTCTCATCCTCCGTTCAGGGCGGCTCAGGCTCACACTCTTCTATTTATGCTACAGTGAACGTCTGCTGCCAGGGGAGTAGGAATATATCGTGGTCTACAAACACGGTACTCCTATTTGCTGAGCCGTTCAGATCAACATCAAGAGATTAGTAATGAAATGCGTTTACATCGTTGCACATAAAATAACATAATTTATGTTAACGTCTGCGGCTTCTGCAGATATAAGTATTATCAGCAAATCCTTAATAACCCTGAGACAACTGGTCTGGCAGTAAATGGCTCCTTCCCCCCCCAGTCGCGTTTTGAGCACGGGATGAACCAGTGTCCGCCCTCTTACCTTGTGTGCTTTTTGTTAAGAGATATTATTTCAGTGCAACTGTATACTGAAACAATGAATGCAATCTCATTCCACTTCATACGTAAATGATATAGTATAATGGCATTACGTCTTCTTACTCGTAACGAATAAAAGTGCTGTATCAGTATATATATCTAGAAACCCTTCTGTTTCATGAATTCATCTCTCTCCAACTGTGTTTCTTGTCATCTGTATCGTAATCACACTTCCCATAGTGCGCTCTCACGTTGAGTGTGCCTTAGCGCAACGGTATCAGTATGTTTCTCTCAGCAGTCCTCTTATGACAATACTGTTACGTCACAATATCCACCTAATCACAAGTGGCCCCAAAACCATTAAAAATCGTGACAGTCGTGTTCATGAGCTCTACAGCAGTATAGATACCACGTTTGTCATTACTCATTCCCATCCATCATGACAGTGTAGGCGAAATATTTTTCCTAACAGTTTAATAATAAACGTATGTCCCTCCTCATCCTGCCCTAGGGTGGGAAAGGAGGTCCGGATGATGATGATGAAAATATGTCCCTATTACAACACCTATTATTATGCAATAGATCCATAATGTGTGTGTGTGTGTGTGTGTGTGTGTGTGTGTGTGAGGCAGATCACCTGTTGGGAGTCCAAAGCACTACGCCCCTGGTTGTTATGGGCTTTACTGCCAGATGTCAGTGATGTTAATCCGAAGCACTTTTTACGACTTTTTTTTCCAAAAGTGTACACTTTTGTGGTTCAGCTGACACACATTATTATGGTTCGTTTCGGGAGTGCATCACTTCAGAATGACCTGAATTTATTGATTTTGTAGTACTCATCTTTATCGCTATAAATGGATGTACTGTACTACCTACTGCATATATACAGGGTGCTTCGTACATTGCGACTTGTGACATCCATCTCGAGGTACTGCTTGTCTGCTGGTGTTAAGATTCACTGATATTTTGGCCTCATCATGAAATGAGCAATCAACCATTAAAAGAAAAAAAACATGTAAAGTTTTAAATGGTTTGTGCAAAGTAGAGAGAATCGCTCCCACATCAAACGAGAAGTCGCCAGCAATGAGGTAGAAAGCGTGTACCACCAAGTATCATTATAGTTTCGTCAATAACACAATAGCCAACTTTAGCCATGGTTATGTGAATGAAGAATATTCTGCGTTTCATAAAATAGCGATTTCTTTCCCCACACCAGTGTTCCAAGAATATGGTCATGCCACATTCTAATCACAATAGTCATTTTGTTATCTAATGGGAACTTGATAGTAAGTCGTGGTTGCAAGATGTTCGTGCAAGATATTCAGTGAGCTTTATTTATGAGACAGGAATGAGTCTCTATGATTACTTGTCAAGACATACCTCCAGTCTGACTACACTTGGCCATTACCTAAACTGAAAGGGGTTAATAATCTTTGACAGGTTAGACAAAAGGTGTCATAATTCTTGAAGAGAGTTATAGACGTCGATTTTATCCCCCAGCATCTGTTGGTAATGGGAAAGAGTTACTTAAATGCTGAGTACGCTTGTCTGCATATTTTGTGCTTCCCTTACTTCCCCAAACAGGCATCGGTGGAAATACAACAGTCGGGATTATACAGTAAGTGATTTATGAGATCTTGCTGTTTGCTTCCTCCTTGTCCCTTCTTCTTCATCGTCATAATCTTCTTCATCATCTTATTAATATTATTATTATTATTATTCGTTTCTTTACTTTTCTTTCTCTAC